>MU167542.1:0-18094 GCA_015951145.1 Cronartium quercuum f. sp. fusiforme G11
ACCCTTGTTGACAATCCACTACATAGCTCCTAACAGCTTTTGCATACCACACCATGTACCGAATAAACACACAGGTGATAAAACGCTGATGGAGCTGCTCTTTGAGAAAAAACCACACCTAGATGGCATTCGGTCTTTTGGTGAGGAGGCATACATTCACATTCCATGTGAACAATGCGGGAAGCTCAAGCCACATGCACAGAAGTGCGTTTTCATAGGGTACCTACCAGGTAGCAAGGGCTGGAGGTTTTTCAACCTTGCAAACAACAAGATTTTGGACTCCTCAATGGCCATCTTTGCAGGCGATTGACCTCCCACTCCAGAGACACCACCACCCACCACAAAACCGTTGAAGGGTGACATATGACATATCTTGAACACCCTCAAACTGGGAAAATTCGACGCAGAGGATGCACTGGCACAACAGGACAAACTCCTAGAAGAGATCCACACATTCCTTGAAGCTGGTGATCCAAGCATTCTGAAGACATACATGGAAGCACTGCCAAGATATTTGTATCGGATGGGCCTATCCGATGTTCTATCACCCCAAGATATGCGATGCAGTGTCAGTAGGATTAGGTGTGATGGAATTACTATCGGTATCTAATGCTCTGACACCATATTGCAGTGTAATTCCATCGCACCTAATCCTACTGACACTGCATCACATATCTCGGGGTGATAGAACATCGGATAGGCCCATCCGATACAAATATCTTGGCAGTGAAGCCATGCGTGGACCTGATGCAACAAAGTGGCGGGCAGCTTGTGAGAAAGAACTCAGGCAAATGTGGGACATGAAGGTATGGGAGGTGTGCAACCTCCCACCTGGGGCCCATCTCACAGATGCAAAGTGGGTCTTCAACATAAAATGAGATGGTACTTACAAAGGGTGATTCATGGCAAGGGGTTTTATGCAGGTACATGGCATTGATTTCACCGAGACCTTCGCACCCACGGCCATGTTTGCAGCGCTCCGGATCCTGATAGCGATCGCAGCGAAGATGGGCTGGCCGCTCTTAGGTTTTGATGTGACTGCAGCATACCTCCATAGCAAAATGGACCACGATGTCTGGATACACCAGCCATCAGGTTTCAACTTGGCTGCGCCAGGGAAGGTCCTGAAGTGCCTCAAGGCACTATACGGGACAAAACAGGCAGGTAGATGTTGGTGGAAATTTATCTCAGAAAAGCTGACCTCTATGGGTTTTACCCCTAGCCAATTTGACAGTAGTTTCTATGTCCTACATCGTGGAAAGGATATGTGCATGGTTTGGATACACCGCCAGCAAAAATTACTCGGACAAGGCTATCCGAGGTGTTCTCGGACAGTGAAGTCCGAGTTGATCTCGGACCATGGTTGACCGAGATTTTCTCATCTCGGTCAGCGGTAGTCCGAGCACACCGAGATGAGAAAATCTCGGTCAACCACGGTCCGAGATCAACTCGGACTTCACTGTCCGAGAACACCTCGGACAGCCTTGTCCGAGTAATTTTTGCTGGCGGTGATACATGTCGATGACGGTGCAGTAACAGGGAGTAATACTCAACTCATTGCGGAAGTGGAACGTCAACTCACGGAACATATAAAAATTAAGTGGGAAGGCTCGCTGACAAACATAGTCGGTGTAGACATTACGCAGAAATCCAAACACCACTATGTCCTATCACAACAAAAACTGACACACAAGATTTTAACCGACAACCAGGACCTGATCACGACACTCAGCGCGGCGATGCCCCTCCTCCAAACCACCAAACTAGACATGGTGACTGACACACCACCCATAGACGGAAACCGATACTTATCTATCATCGGTTCCCTAAGCTACCTGGCAGTCGGTACTCGCCCAGACATAGCGTTTGCCGTTAACTTCCTGGCCCGATATGCGAAGACACCCCAGACCGACCACTGGAATGCCCTACAGCATCTATTACGTTTCTTAGACAAGACGGCAGGGATAGGCCTGGATGTGGACCCAACTAGAGCTAAGTACCAGGCACCCCTTGAGACATATGTGGATGCTAACTGGGGGGGGAGTTTGCGCGATCATTGTATGGACATGTGACCAGGCTGTACGGTACGCCTATCTCGTGGGTGGCTCGACGGCAAGCGTGCGTGGCAACATCGACATGCCACGCAGAATTCATGGCAATAGGAGCAGCCTGTCGGGACTCAGTCTGGCTACACTCACTTGCATCCGACATCATCCCAGATCTACCGCGACCGCTACTACTATGTGACAACAGCTCGGCTGTACACGTGTCGACGGACAACGCAGCAAAGAAGAGGACACGGCACGCCGAAAGGGAGTTTTATCACATAAATGAACAACTACATAAAAAACGGGCAGATCTGAAATGGATACCGGGGGCAGAACAACTGGCGGACATTTTTACAAAGGCTCTGGGACCGATGAAACACGACAGCGCACGACGACAACTGGGGATGTTGGAAGGGTAGTACGTTGTCTTGTCCTGGGGGGGAGTGTTGAGATATGGGTCTGAGACGGAGTTACAGTACAGAGACAACGTTACATTACTAGCATATACCTATACGTGTAACTACTTCACTTCTCCACCTCCGACCGGTCCATCCCGTCTTCATCCATCTTAGACGGGAACCTCCCAACGGACCGGGTACGAGAGTGAGGAGAAGCGAGAGGAGAGAGACTTACCTGTCTGCTCTTACAGGTTAGTTAGATATCTCTCTCTTCATCTGTTTCATGCAATCCATCTTAGACGGGAACCTCCCAACGAACCGGGTACGAGAGTGAGGAGAAGCGAGAGGAGAGAGACTTACCTGTCTGCTCTTACATGGCATAGGGTAGTCACATGGATTAATTTGGCCTTGTATATAGCCTTGCAGGGGGGTAAGATGTGGAAGTGCGTTAGGGCGGTTCTGGAGAGGTGGGGGGGGTGGTGGGGGTAGGAAAGCCGTGGGGTGAAACACGTAAGGGACCGTTTGATCGATAGGGATGTTGTGGTTGGGTGGATTAGGCGGGTTTGCATAAATCGGCCTATTGGCCCTGGCGTCTCTTTCAATTGCCTTGGTGGCAAATTCTGAGAACAACCTATGAAACTGGGGGTGGTTGAATGGTACCCAGGTCGCGAACTGGTTCCTGAGGTAGTCCATTTGGTATATGGCGCTTCCACCATTTTGGTCGTATGACTCAAGGAGTAACGATAAATTGTCTGCGATATGCCGCTCGTATGCTGCAATTTGTTGAGCATCCATGACATGTGCGCTTCTCAAGTTTTTTTGGACTTTTTTATTTAATGTTAATATTGTTGTATATATATATATATATTTAATATTTAATTAGAATTTTTTTTTTTTGAAGAAGAAGAAGAAGACTAGTGTAAATGATAGGTGAGGGAACGTCTGAAACTTTAGATAAGAGTATCGAAAAGGAAATGTACGAATGGTTGTGAGAGGAGTGAGGAGGCTCGAGGCATGGTGGTAAGGGTGGAGTATATACTCCTCCTGGTTCCCTGTTGAAAGCCGGACTGGCCTGGTATCATTCGTTGGGGAAGGTCAGTTTCAGGGAAGTTAGTCACCGTATCATTTTACTTCGACGATACCGCGGCTCATCTATTCCGCTATGTTAATCGGGCACCAACTACGATCAATCTAACACATTGGATAGCCTCGTCCATTTGCTGAGGATCTAGCGACTCGACTTCAAGGGCTAGCCGGCTAACCAGGATGATGTAGCTTACCCCCCCACCCCCCATCTTTAGGATATCAATGTGTTCCAAAGAGGGAAAATCAAGAGGCTATAAGACACACTCAAATCACGGAAATCCGGAACCAAGATCTACGCTATTCTTGATAAAAGTATTTACCGATCCTAATTAAAACTTGCTGTCATGGCCTTACTTCAAGTTATATGTCTATGATACTGTACGCTTCAAACCATTTGTGTCACGAAAATAGTCAAAAGTCATGTCCCCATGATTTACAATCAATTGTTTTCAGATCAAGATCCTTGCAAGCTAGTTCTCATTAATTCTTTCAAACTTTTACCGCAACATGTTGAAATTGAGCACAATCATCCTTTTGACGACCTCAGCGCTTTGGTGTGTGTTCTTCGAACTTGTGTCCGGATTTAAGATTGTAGAGTCAAAACATTCAATCCCAACAACCAACACTTACTCAAAAACTAAAGCTCATCAACCCAACCCGTCCCGAATTCAAAAGCGCGCACCAAGTCTACAATCCAGAATTCCATTTCAAAAATTCAGCCACAACTTAATTTCGATGATGACAGATCGGAATACTATAAAACCGCAACTAAGGAAACCTTCGCCTGTGCTATTAGGAAATTTGGACGACAAAGCCAACATTTCCCCCGTCCAACGAACCACAAGTAACAAACAAGTCATGGATCCCGAGACAGATTCAGAACTTGCACTCTCAGTACCTGAAAGATCGGAATTGTGGGATTCCACTTCTATTTTCTTTACCTCGATGGGTAGTTCACCAAGAGAAGGATCAAATTGGGAATTGTTCCCAACTTCCAACACAAACACTAGAGCGGATACAAACATTCACGAAGAAGAAATTTTACCCGTAAGCGACGCCGAAACCCAAGATCCAGTAACTGGTCGGGCTAGAGTTTATTATGGGAGTCAAGACATGCTCGAACTTTTGGCAATAGACACGACAGATAATTATCGGAAGGATCATCTGGAGAAGTGTAATTCAGGGACGGGCTTCAAATGCTATGAGTCCAAATGGATAAAATTGGGTTTAGACTGGGAGGTTATGAAGCAGTATTCGGAACTGATCGGTCTTGGAAAACATGTTCCTATGACCGGACCCGGTACCCTCGAGCAATGGAGAAACTTGTACAATACCAAAGATGTGACAAAGAAGCAGTGGTATGACTGCGAAGTTTGGTTTATGGATGAATTGGGTGCAGGCGAGAAAACACTAAGGGAATGGGTGAGAATAGAGATGGGCGTCGAAAGGGATCCTCGGTTGCCTGTCTGGTGGACAGATGAGATGCTTGGAGAGTGGCTCCGCAATCCTGATAAGCAATTATGGCGCCGGGAGTTTCGGAAAGGTGAACAAGAACACACTTCTGGAACAACTAACGCCAGCCCTGCACAACATCAAAAATCGGTTGAAGCAACGACCAGCCTTCGACCTTATCAAAATCCGCGTCAAAGAACGACCTTGGCAAGTTTGATGGTGATATCTGACCAAGAAATGAGAACCGAAATATGGAGAGCAGCAAGTCCCAAAATTCCAAAAGCATATCACTTCACCATTTCCAAAGCTCTCCACTGGTCAAAATTTTCACAAAAACTTTGGCAGCAGGCCAGTAAAAAGATTATGAATATATTATGCCAAAGTTCACAATCTACCAATCCAGGAAAGAAATTGGGAACGCCGAAAAAAATCAAACGATGAGAGATAGGGTTATACTGAACGCGCTTTCGATTTTTCTCGGGATCGAATGAGAACACTAGACCATTTAACAGATGAAATTTGTAAACCTGAATTCCCTTGAGGCCATTTGATCGTTGTAACACAACAAAATGTCAATACCCCAAGTTTTCCTTGTCATTTAACTTGATTGGTACCTGTAGCAGAAATTAGTGCGCCTCCTGCTCTCCTCAATTGTATTATCTGTGAATTGGAACGTATTCTATCAAGTACATCTTTATCAGCAGCTTCAATGGCCTGATACTAATTACCAAAATAGTATCAATATTTTTCTTCAATCTTTCTTCGTTCCGATCAAAGTATTAGTTAACAAGGTTTTAGCATGGAGAATACTATATGAATCTTCGCTTCGAATTCAATGACTCATTGCTACATTTGAGGAGATATGACCTATCCTAATAAAACGACCGGTGCGGTTGAGCCAAATGAGATATCGTGTTGCGGACGGGCTGATTCCCCCTCACAAAGTCAAATTAATGCGAGAGTTTGTTTGGTCTTGGATCAGCCTGAACGCCTCAAGCGTAGTAAATTTTGACGGTGTTTAGCGGCTGTAGAACCATTTGCTAACCAGCTAGGGTGTGGTGACCTTCGTATATCCTTAGCCTCACGGTCTTCATGGATTGCATGGACAGCGCACGTGAGCAGCATCCTGGAAGCACATGGATGACACTCTGAGGGCGTTAGTGATACCTGTGAACAATTCACTCTGTGTCAACCTCTGGCCACAGAGCACTCCGTGCAAGGAACGACTTGGAAAAAGAATTTGAGATAGAAAGAGGGTGATCAGGCCAACCTCTCATTGAGTTTGTTTTCCTCAAAGCTGCCTCACATTCTGTTCAAATTGAGATGGGGAGACGACAAACAGGCTATGTGCATGACCTCAATGACGTATTTAATTCCTAAGCCTGCTTACTCATTTCGCTGTGCCGTTCTTAGAGAAACCTAAGGAAGGATGAGAGGTTGAACAATTTGGTGAAGAAGAAAGAAAAGAGAAATAGTCTTTGACTGTGACAACTCTTTATATACTGAACCGAATAGCATACACTCTCATACAACATACAACGGTCAACGGCACAGCGAAATAAAAGTGAGTAAGCAGGCTTAGGAATCAAATACGTCATTGAGGTCATGCACATAGCCTGTTTGTCGTCTCCCCATCTCAATTTTGTCACCAGTCAAACATAGATACTTCTGTAGAAAATTAGGATTACGCATGCTTGGAACCGGGGGGGTGAATTGTGATGGGGAGACGACATCAACCATCATTGTTCAAACTGAACACTCTGACGCAGCAACTGCCAAGCTGTTTTATCCAACATTTGACCAGGATTTAATTTTTATTTTTATTTTATTTTTGAAAAGAAAGACGGATGATTTCTGACACGTTTTCATCGGGAACACCAAGACAAATGTACAAGCCATGTAATGAGTTCCGATTCCATATGACCTTTCTTCGCAGTTTTATGTATTCTGATGGATTGGCAAGAGATACACACACACAAAAAATTCGGGATTTCTGAGACTTTGCTTCATCTTTTGTCTTGCAACTCTTTAACCACCTTTTGCAACGCCTGTAAGAGGTTCCCTGTAACTGTTTCCACCATCTACGAGCTGGTTATCGTTCAAAAGCTAGACATTTCCAATCGGTCGTCAAATCTCACGTTGACCATCAAAGGTGTTTTCTACCTGAGCTTTGTGGGGTAAGCTGAGGCAAATATACCTCATTACTCCTGCTTTACTTTACATCTGGTGGTAAGAGCTTACTAACCTAAGTTTATCTTATATCGTTAACAAAGACTGTACGAGACTTCTTTAAAAGGGATTAACTCGTACGTTATTCCTAATATACTATGAACGCTATGAGTTTTGAATGATGAGGATCGGTCATAGAAATTATTTTAGTTAAGGGACTCAAAGTCGGACATTTACGTGGCCATGTTCAAGATTCGTATAGTATGTTTGATAGCAACGATCTTGGTAATTCTCACACTGGTACAAGAAGCCAAAACGGCACCCACAATTCCATTGACAGTTGAATGCTTCAAGGAGATTGAGCGGGTGACAGAGGAAGCTGAAAGAGTAGCTGAGAATGTGAAAGGTGGGACAACCTCAAGCATTCCTAATTCAGCGACTACAACAGGTCCCAAGAACTCAGCCAAAGTTAAATTAGATCATGATCCCCAACGTTTACCTCACCAAAAAATAAAATCGAAGGAAAATGTAAACCCGAATATTCATTCAGTTCCATTCAAAAAAAGAACCCAAGGTCAGACCAGGTCAGGATTCTCACAGGCTGATGGAAACAACAAAGAACCAAAGGAAAAGGGTAAACAACTTCAAAGGAGTATCAATAGTCGTCGAGTTCAAATCAAACAACCAGTTTCAAATTATCAGTACTCAACAAGTGGTCAAGGTTGGGGTACCAGATTGAAGGTTTGGTTCATAGATCCGTGGAAAAAACTTTTTCAAAAGGTATTTAAGGTTGGAAAACAATGTGGTGGATCAGCTGGATTATGTCTACGTCCGTTGCAAAGAGTACGACGAGCAGCTTTCTTATCGGTTTGGCCCGCGCTTGTGATCTTACGTACACGTTGTCTTTGGTGAACCTGTTTGTCGTGATGTTTTTGATTGTTTTTTTGTTTTTTTCCTTCTTTTCCTTCTTTTTCTTTTTTTTCAATTTTGACATCGAGATCCCATGCCTGCTCCTTATCGATTGCAGTATATACGATCTGTATGATATGCTCACCTATAGACCTTATGTGGTTATTTTCTTATGGAAAAATAAAATAACAAAGGGAAGGGGGGGGGGGGGAAAGTTGTTGTTTTTGAAAGCACGCAGGGAGTTTTTTCAAGGACTTGTTCTACTAATATCTTAGTTTGGTCGCACAATGAACATACCGCACATCACCTTCTTTGCCCACTGATGTTGATCCTGTATTTTTCTTCACATTCACCACTTTCAAGCATTTTCACCTTATACAGTGAAAAACCAAAAAAAAAAAAAAAAAAAAAAAAAAAAAAAAGTCCTCGGAAGGAGATTGTCTTGAATAAATTAAAAAGTTTTTCAAGTCCAAAGGATAAACTTTGATAACTTGAGAACTAACATCTGAGCCCAGTTTCATCCGAAGACTTGTGAAATTTGATTATAAAAGATAACATCAATGGCAGTTCCACAAAGTATTAAAGAGTAATCTGTTCTTTTTGAATACTAAATACAAATATATATAATGATATAAGTTTCCAAACCCTAGCTAGGCCCCAAGGTTTTTATCATCTTATCAAAGGAACTAGTAAAAAAAAAAAATGCCTACTATCCGCACATTGTAATACCTTCTTTTGAGACATTACATATCTACAAGTACCGCTATGAAGGTTAGCTTATTTTGAAATCCAAAAAATTCTAAGGCATCCTTTAACAGAGGCTTCCAAAGCTTTCAATCCAAGGTAAAGGTTTTTTTTTTATTTTTTTATATCAAAAGCTTGAGTCTCAGAGGCTTTCCATTCAAGCACACCTTATGTCTTTTAATACAAGTAAATCTCAATGATACCAAAAGATTTTCATGCCAAAGCCAATCCTTGCTCTGACATTTTGATATTCTGGGAAGAAGTCAACTATCATTATTGGCAAGTGTTTCCTCAAGGCACAATGAGTACAGTCACTTCGAGCAGAAGAAGTGTTGACCCAGACTTTTTTTTTCTTTTTTTTTTTACCTTTTTTAAAAGTGCAGTTTGTTTTTACAATTCACACTATTACACCTAATATTCAGACCTAGTCTCTTAGGGGGTAACAAGTACATCTACTGAACAAGTCGCAATGAAGAAACCGGCAAGCCATACTTAACTGGTAGGGACTTTGTACAGAGAAGAGGGGAAGATGAGTGTAAAATAAAAACTAAGAAGATGACCCAGACTGTGAGAGCTATGTCTGTAAGGGCAAATACCTAAACTTGAGGTCAGATAGGAACTATAAGATGGGAAAAGGCGTTTTCCCTCAAGTGCTGAGAAGGTGTCTGTACACCTATGAGCTCCGTGCACTCTACTTCTCACAGCTCCAAAGCTCTCAAGCCCAGAGAGACTCAGCAAGCTGACCTCACCAATTTTCAGTGGCCCAGCGACCCCCAGGAAAGAGAATTCCTCAAGAAAACCACCACTGTTCTCTCAGTATTCAGGTCAGAGGGTCTTAGACAATTCCTGGGATGCTGACTTGAAGTCCCCCTTCCCATACCAGCTGTGGACTGTACTCAAGATGGATGTCTATAAAAAGCCATTTTACTGCAGAAGGGTAAGGCAGTGGTGAGTCATGAGAAGGACTCATCAAAGAATGGACTGAACTCTTCAGGGCCACATGAGAAAACTGACAAAAAGGGAATATTGTAGGTAATTTTGATTTTTTTTTTTTTTTTTCCTTCAAAAAAGTTATCTTAAAGGATTAAGTTAAGTTTTGACCCTAAAAAGGGAAGGGTTCCAAGAAAGTTGAGTTAATTTCCAGGAGTAACTCCAAAAAAAAAATTATCACTATCTCATAATGACTTTATTAAATATAAAGTTGAATTACATGACTAGACTAAAGCAAAAATTTTACAACTCTTTGAAGGGTTGTATTATTGATTTTTTCTTTTTTCTTTTTTCTTTTTTTTTTTTTGTATTTCTATTTTCAGCATTTATCAACCATCTTACAATATAAACCTACACAATCATTGAGACATAAAAAACTAAAAGCAGTAGATTGAGGTCAAAAAAAATTCTAGTATATAGGTTTTTTTTTTTTTTAGGATGTTACAGAGTCACAAAGGCTTTTGAATATAGCATACTGAGACTATCAACTTAATATGAAAGTCTTCAACTGTTATATCATACTTTATGTGTAAAAAAAACAACAACAACAAACAAACAAACCCTAGAAAACTTTACACTTTCCATTTATCTTCATAAACAAGCCAACAAACTTCTTTTTGTTTTTTAAAAAAAAAAACCTTTGAACATGAATTTACCTTGTAAGTTTAAGGTAGGTATATGAAGCAGCTTCAGTCAAGCAACCCATAACACAGTTTTGTTTTTGTCCATAAAAAGGAACTACAGTTGACCTTCCCCCCCCCCCTTTTTTTTTTTTTTTGTTGGGTAGCATGAGAAAGCTCATGTAAAATTGGATAATATCTCTGGCTTACTCATTATTAGCAGCATCAATGTCAGCCCTGAGGACTGCATGACAGTCCCATAGGCTGACAGAAGTCATGTACATACATAGTAACTAGGAGGAATAGGTGTAATACATAGTGTAACACATGTATTACATGTGTAATAGGTGATGTACACATATAATGAGTAGTGTAACATATGTATTACATAGGTATTGAGTAGTGTAACATATGTATTACATAGGTATTGAGTAGTGTAACATATGTACTACATATGTAATGAATAGTGTAACAATTGAACCACACCTCAAGCTCAGTGTCAAGAGCTGTAGATACATATATAAAGCCATCCAATCGCATTACACAAGTATCATCCACCAGATGAAGAAGTGTAAATGTAAATTAAGTAACTTGTAATAAATAAGAGCTATTATTTATTAAAAGACAAAATCAGCAAGGGCTAGGTTAGCCCTTTGACATGGGAAATGCCCATAGTAAAGGAAGATTGAAGGCTGAGGGTATAAAAGGAGGCCCCAGAGTCTTCCCTCCAGGAGGACATTTCTAAAAACCAAAAAACTAATTAAGAATTTATAACTCAACAGCTCAAGACACCATTAAAGTGATCCCTGAGATTTCTTCTTCTGAGATGGTCATAGAATCATTCATCCTACTCTGGGTGTGGTGATTATTCTATCAAATAGAAATAGCTTGGGCTCTTTGTCTCTGCTTTTGACTCTTTCTTAGTGTTTCAAGGTTCACACTAGCTTGCCTTCACTGCACCTCATCTAGGAAGCTTCTCCCTCTTGTCTTTAGGGTTCTTGAAAGGGAGCTAGTTGAGGAAGAAGATCAACAGTGTCTAAGTGCCAGCTGAGTGAAGCCCTGACTAGGGATTCAGCACCCTCACTGTGTTTCAGACAGGCTGGTTCTCCTGCTCACCCAGTGGATTCACAGTGCCCATCTGTCTCCTAGACTGTGCAGCTCTAGGAGGATTTGGGGAAGAAACCCTTGATTTCACTGAGTCTCAGACTCAACCAACCATCCATCCTTGCACTTTCAAGTGAGAGTCCAGCCAACTGAAGCTAGGACCTCACAATCAAGGGATTATTACCTAGCGTCTAGGATATAATTTAACTCACCAAAATAAAAAAACAAAAAAACATTTTGAGATTGATATTACAAAACACTTGAAGACACAATAAAAATAATCAACAGAGACGTTCATAAAAAATAAATAAATAAATAAAAATCATGTTTTTGGAATCCATATATGAGTAGAATAAAAAGGAATGAAAAAAAAGAAAGGAAAATGATAATAACTGTTACAAATTCCTAGAATGGGATTCATAAAATTTAATCAGTCCAACGAGGTTCAAACGGGATTAACATTTCTCTTAGATCCAAATTTTCTAAAACTTCTACATCACCCTTCTTATTTTTAAAAGCTTTACATCCATCAGCTCTATTAGCCCAAAGAGCTTTAACTAAAACTACAGTAGAAAGGTTAGGTAAAAGATTAAAAAATAAATTTGAATGATTTTGAAAATTTTGAGTGATTGAACGTTCTTGATTTTGAATTATAACCAATTCTTCTTCTGGATCTTCTGGATCTTCTATTGGTTCGTCATCATATTCTATATGATTAAATAAAAATGTTTTTAATGACTTGAAATTTGATAATTCATTTGCATACGATTCCTTTATTTTATCATCCAAAAATATTTTGGGTTTTTTTTTTTTGGAAAAAAAAAAAAATCATCATCAGTTCCACCAAAAAAAAAAAAAGTTGAAAATAACATACTAAACTATTAGGCCATTTTCTACCTTCGTAACCTTCAACCATGACTAAAAGTTTTTGTAAATTGATACTTAGACCGTTTTGTATGATTAAATGAAAAAAATTAGGTGACATATCGAATTCTGAAACACATGAAATTGCTAAAGATTTTAATGAATAATCTTTAAAAGTTTCCAAAACTATTTCAATCAACCCTTTGTTGAATTTAGCTTCTAAATCTAATTCTTCTATGACTAATGGATTTTTTCCTTTTCCCCTATATTCCTTTTAGGGTTTTATATTACCCAAGATTAAAGTCAGTCTGAATTATATATGTTAAGAAAAAAAATAGGGAGAATGAAGGACTTACTTTAATTTTTGAACAGAGTTGAATTAATAATTTGGGTGTAGTTCTAAATCCATCTAAATTTAGATATCTAAGTTTAGGTAAAATGATATCAGGTTCAAACCAATCTATATCTCTTATACGTTGAGCTGGCATCCATATACAAAGATGTTCAATATTTTTAGTTTGTTTGACTATTGATAACCAAATCGGATTACATTCTTGAATTTTCAAAGCTTTGATATTTTTTAAGGAATCGAATTCGATTAGATCAGAACATTTATGAATGATATAAGATAATGATAGTGCTTCTAATTTAGTTGATGGATGTGATAATATACTTGATACAATATTACCTTCTACATGACTTAAACAAAGTGATTTGAGTGATATTAGCTGATTTAATAAATTTAATGTAATTTGAATGGTTTGAGGAATTGAATGTGATAATGAATTGCGAGTATGAGATCCATTTTTAAGTCCTCTATAATATAAAGTAGTAACGTTAGATAAAGCTTTATTATAATTTAAATGGTTTTGACAAACTGTGTATAAATCAATTGATTTTGATTTGTTTAATGAAATGATAAGTCTACGTTGATAGTTAGGTTTTGTTATTTGATTTATTGATTTACAAGTTAATGATAAATTTTTTAATGTAGTCCAATCTATTGTTAAAGGTAGGCCTTCATCCCAATCTAATTCATGTTGTACTTCATTCAATAATGTATTTTGTTGTTCTGATATTGAAGTTGAGATTGAAATTTGAGTGATCGTTTTGATTAATTGAAGTTGTAATTCGATTGGTAAATCAAGGAATCTGAAAGGTTTAATTGATTTATCAGATTTATCTTTCATTTCTTTTTGTTGTTGTTTTATCAAGTTAGATTTGATACTTGAGTTAATGTTTGATAATTCCATATGAGTTAAATGACAAAGGAATGGTCTATAAGGGAATATAAACCAAAGTTGAATTGATCTAAGTGGTTGTGGTGATAATGGGTTAAAGTTGGAAATGAAATGATAAAGGATATCAAGAATAGAACTTGACATCTTATTGAAAGATAAAAATAAAAAGAGCTTCCAAAGTTGTATTTATGGGTACTCAAACCTCAGTAACTGACCTTAATACACATAGAGGCTTAAATTTAACTCCAATTCAACCTTTTTATTATTCCCAAGTCACGGGAAAAATTCAGACGAAAAAAAGGTCCTCCAAAAACATTATGGTGTTCACTTCACCTTGTATAGATATAAATGTCCAACTACCTTTTGTAGAAGCTAAGACTTTTTACCACTATTTCATCCCCATACAACACTTTATCGTACTTATTTAATGCTGCAAAGAATATCAACACATTCAGATTCTCCAAACAGTGAATCACGTACAAAAAATAATAATGAAAAATGAAAAAAAGTACAGACAAAATGTGTTAAAGAACAAACAAAAGAGAAAATGTACCATCATTTGCTTTCTAAACATTGACCATCCACCCCAAACACTGGAAAAAAAAAAAAAAAAAAAAAAACACTCAACTGACCAAGATTAATTGCGCTCTCAGGTATACCGGGAGATTTAACTTTAGGTCAAACAATGTTGATATCCAATTGACTGTACAATAGCATATGAAACAGAAGTGTACACCGGCAACATAAGCCTAGTACATGGGGAAGACTTTTCCATATACTCTCTCACCCCGCACATCCACGTTTCTTTCCCCATCTGCGGAAAGAGACGTGAGTACCCCACATTTCTATCTATTTATAAACTTTATCTCTTTTTCATCCAAACAAACCCTTACCTAACTTATGTTTTCCATGTCATGCATTAGATGACTATATTTCCTATATATATGCATTCACCTCTGTACCCAGATCAAGAGCATTGTCAGCTCAATTAAGCACATCGCCTTTTCTTTACCATTATCTGTCATGCAAACTTTAGGTTAGCACGCACTCTATAAGAGAAAAAGGAGAGACTGGAGGATTCTTATGCGTATAGATAATAAACCCAGGAACTCAGTGTTTCCATACTATCATAAACAATATCTTTTTCAGAAGGTATATTCTAACCAGGTTGACCGATCCTTATAAATCTCTTGTCAAGATAACTAAAGAAAGTATATGTGTAAGAAGATATGAAGGACTTGAGTGTTTTTTAACCATTAAAAATAGAGAATGAGGATGACAAACAAAGGGGCAGAATGATTTAATTGACATAAAGGACTTTGAGCAATAGCTTCTTGTAAACCATTTTTGGACCAAAGTTGATAAATAGTATTACCTGGTTGAAGTTTTAATTTATGAGTTTCATATGCATTAGGTGGCAAAGCTAATAACAAATTTATACGTTCGGCATCACCTGCTTCTGCTGGTATGTCATCTGTCTATACCTTGTAAAGCAGGTAAAGCATCTGATACTACTTGTATTGATGTGATTGTATTTGTTGAAGCGAATTTTCCTCAATATGATTCTCCCTCTTGTTTTGTATAAGGTCTTTCCCATATCCCTTGCATTTGCCATTTTATTTATTTATTTATTTATTTATTTTTTAAAAAAAAACAATCATAGAATGAGTTTTTGTGAATTTTGAAGTGAATCAGATGGTTGGTAAGGTATTTTATTTCTTTTTTCCTTCTTTCTTTTTATTTCTTTTTCGTTCTAACCTTTACAAGTTGTCGATTTATCTGATTCACTATCTCCCAGTAATAGGATTTTGATTTCTGTTTTTTAAATGAACTAAAAACAAACCAAAAACAGAGGAACGACATAAATTTCTTTGATCAGATGATTTTTTTTTTCTTGATCTTTTGATTAAGCTGATTCAATTGAATGATTTCATTTGATTTGATCAAGTGAACTCCATTTTTATGAATATGTTGAATGATATTGAATAGAATTAGGCAAAGTGTTGATTGAGGTGGAAATGAATTGAATAAAGTGGTCTGAAGTCAAGGGAACAAAAGGTGTGGGATTGGTGTTGAAGGATAGAGGTGGAAGGATTGCAGTCAATGAGATCAAAGTTGAAGGGATTTGGATGAATGGATGATCAAGTCAACACAGGTGCTTGATGGGTTATCCGGAGCTATCCCGAGAGTATTAAGGGAAGTGGCCTCGGGTGAGACCGACGACCTACATTCAGCCCGATGCAGTTCGCTTATCTGCACTGTTGCTTGTCTGAACCAGAGTACGGTCTAATATTCATTTTCCGGCGTTTTGCATAAAAATTGGCTGTGTACTCAATCACGCAAGCAAGGCTCATGCATGGTCAAAATGGTGGTCTAGTTTGTAACTACACATTTCCTTTCTAGGGATGGATGAAGAATTGTCACGTTTGCCTGTGGGGCCAAATCTTTCCCGCCGGCTTTCTCACAGCATCACTTTGATGTGCGACACCTGGTATGGCAATTCAGGTGAGACACTGTATCTTTGGACTTACATATATTTCAAGTGTGGTTGCAGAAGACTCCGCCTTTAGACCATCAAGTGCGACCTGCCCACACTGTGCGCAGTCAGTCAATCAGGCGTGGGCGTGTTTGATTCCCACCGGGATATTCTTCTAAACGTCACTGACCCGCGGTCGACAGGGGCAACCTCAAGTTCTTGTGACTATAGCAGCGTTTCCGGATACAGTAAGCTTCGAGAACGTGACACGGAGGGACCGGAACGGAAAGGACTCCAACAGTGATGATTTGGAAGTCCTCCCATTCCGGGAGCTAAAAGCTCTGTCTCCTACTGGCTGTGCCGCAGTCGTGACACCCCTGTGACACCCCTGGTCACTACAGTGACATCCCCCCGGTGGTGCATACAACATGTTGTAAGTAAGTACCAAGTACTTGCACAGCATCACACGTCTTTCCTCTCGTGACCAGAAGATCCTCCCCAAGTCCCTCAAGGTCCCCACAAGTGTGTATTGTGCCTTCTTGTGAGGTGATCGACCTAATGACATCAGTGTTGTACTCCAAAAGATGGTCGGGGCTGGAGTTGAACCACCGACCAGATTTAATGGATCCGGACCCAACACGCATGGGCTGCCTTAACCACTAGGCTACCTAACCGGTACTCTCAGGTGTTCCCCAGCTATGTCCTTATAGGGTATGGTTTACACCATCTGACCCTCAGGTCACAACAATCAGGCCTACCAGGGTCAACCTTAGCCATAACTAAGTGATTATCTACATCGGATTGAAATCTAAAGTGATCAGAGAGACTCAGGTTCGAAGTCCAAGTGAGATTTTATGCTAGTGCTACTCATGGAATATCGACATCCAAGTAGTATGTATGTCCCTTGAAGCTTTTCGTCTCAAGGCCATGTCCATTTACACCCACCACCACCATTTGTCTCTTCTAATCGGGTCATAGAAACTGGATTTCGATTAGATCTGTTTATTACCTTTTTGAAAAAAAAACCCACTGATCAGACCCTCGTTTGTCCCTTAATCCTTTGGCGCTGCAAAAAATTTGCGGTAGAAGAGATACAGAAAGTTGGAGTGGTGAAGGTAAGCTCTTTCTGCACACCTGAAACTGAACTATGCCAGGTTTTTTTTTTTTTTTTTTTTTTTTTTTTTTTTTTTTTTTTTAAAAAAAAAAAAAAAAAAAAAGTTGTATACGGCTTCATATATTTTTAATGTTGACGGATCTGTCCCTGTCATTTCCCTTCAATTTTTTTTTTTAAAAAAAAACAACATTTTCTAACAACATCCTTGTTCACTCCACTACTCCTTGCGGTGTTTTGATCATTGCTGGTCAGTCATCATACAATCAACTCGATTAGCGAATCGTGTGATTTTGTTGTTTCTTGTAAATCCAAGATTAAGGAACGTTTGACTGAAACCCCCTTTCTGGTCTTTCTTTACAGTCACACACGTCAATTCATGATCCCATAGTCGAATTCTGAACACGTGATCTCAAAAAACAAAACCAAAAACCCAGAGATGATTGACACAGAAGAGACCAATGTTTCTTTAGGTTTGAAAACACCATTATTGAACATGAAAAAAACTTTTTGTTACTTGGTTATATATCATCATGACTCTTCTGTCCACTTTTTTTCTTTCAAGGGTTTAACTAAAAACAAGTTCAGAAAAAAGGTTCTGTTTGGATGATCAGTTTTGTATAGGTTGAGAAACCAACTTAGTTGAGGGATCATATACCATAAGTAATCTAAAATAAAATAAAATAGAATAGAATACCGACCGAGTTTTGAGTTGTACCGATAAATTCACCGGACCTTTTATCTGGGAAAAATGTTTCATCCTGATCAAGTGTTCAGGGGTCTGAAAAAAAGGAAATGGATTTATAAAGGTTTAATTAGAGCGGCCGAATGTAGAGAGAGAGAGAGAGAGAGAGAGAGAGAGAGAGAGAGAGAGAGAGAGAG
>MU167542.1:18194-28245 GCA_015951145.1 Cronartium quercuum f. sp. fusiforme G11
GAGAGAGAGAGAGAGAGAGAGAGAGAGGGACGTTCTTGTCAGAACTGTCAAATTTATCAACTGAAATTTTCGGCGATGAGTTTAAAAATCATGTAAGCTAGATATGATGAGATCAGATCTGAAGGAATTGTGGAGGTTCACAAGACCTTTTATCAAGGTTGACTTGTTTCACTACAGATTCGATGATCTTATGTATAGATATATATACATACATTTGGAAATCATGAACAAGGTAGTGTTCAGATTATGGTAACCAAATTTGACCATCGTGTCCAATCCAGACTTGGATGATGGATGATGTTGCCCATTTGTTTGTTTTTTGTGCTCGGTTTTACAAAGAGAGAGAGAGAGAGAGAGAAAGAGAGAGAGAGAGAGAGAGCACGCAGCACACAGCCTGTGTGTGTGTGTGTGTGTGTGTGTGCGTGTGTGTAAAGTACATAAGACGTAAAGACTTGAGAGATGAGATTAGTGAGATTGTACCGAGTTTATTTGTTTGTTTAAACCAACTTGACAATGAGTGTTTGGAAGTGGAGAAGTTGAAATTCTGTTATTATTCGCGCGCTCGGAGTTGACCGGGTAATACACTAAGTAGTCAAATTGAGGTGATACATAAAAAAATCTGACAAATAAATGAACCGATGGAAAAGTATGTAAAATACGATAATGCAAAGTTGATTCCGAGGCTAAGTTGGACCCAAAAATGAGGTAAAGGGCTGGTTAAATGCTTTTAGGTTATGTTATGTTTTATACTGCTGCTGTACGTTTGAATCGGACGGGATTGGTTGTAAGTAAAAATGGTTAGTTGACTTTTTCTTTTTCTTTTCTTTTCTTTTTTTTTTTTTTTTGATTTTAGTTTACAGTATAAAAAATCCAAAATCGATTTATTTCTTTGATTTTTGGATTCTAAATCGAATTAGATTGTTTGAATCCTCTTATCGTACGATAGTAATCTCAAAAAACAAGCCAGAGAGAGAGAAAGAGAAAGAGAGTGTGTGTGTCGTGTGTGAGTAGACTAAACAAAAAAACAACAATTAATTCAATTTACTTTTCCGATTCAAAAATCTAAAACATCCACATTTTCATTTCTCCCCCTCACACTCTCACTCTCACCCTCACTCTCCCTTAACCTCAACCTCAACCTCTTCACGTTCACCTCCATTCAGGTCACCTCATTCTCAACTCTCTTACCACAACATGTCCTCTAACAGTAACTCTAGTACCAATTCTGGTAACAATTCCGATAATTCTCGTTCTAACAGCGGTTTGGGGGCTGCGACCTAGTTAAGTTTCAATCTTTTCATCTCATCTTGATCGTAGTCTCAATCTTACTTTTCTCTCATCTTTTTCATCTTTTTAAAGTTATGGCGCAGTAGCTATCGTCATTTTCGTCAGTCTTCCTCCTTCTATCTCTAGCCTCGTTTTTTTTTCATTTTCTAACCACTGCCTCCTTTATATCAAAGGTCCTTGTCGGGTTGACGATAGTCTCTCGAGTGCTTTACACTCGAAAAGCCAGACGACTAGCTAGGCAAAGATCGATCGAGGCCAATTCTCGTGATACAGAAGAACGAGTAGCGATGGAACGTAGAGGAGAAGCAAATGGACTACCGACTTATCGAGAAAGTAAGTCATTTGAATTCTTCTTTTCCTTCAACGTCTTGATCTACTCATTTTCTTCTGCTCTTGTGGACAGGTATACTACCTACCAGTCGTAACCCCATCTTGGCTTCGACACCTCTAGCCGAGTCTCCTGTACCACCACCAAGATCAGCCTCGGCTGATACTTTACCTAACAATTTGACCGTCATGACAGCAGTCATTCCTACATCTGTATCCGAACATCAAATTTCACCCCCTGCATATCGAATCCCTCCACCTAAATATGAAGATGCAGCTGAGGATGGAGATCGAGCGAATCAAATTGTTGAACAAGCTATCGATGCTGAAGATCATCCAGCTGCGTTCTTGGATCAAATGCGAATGCGTCATGATTCAGTTGTCACCCTCGTCGTTCCTAGTATTCATGTTCAGGACGTAGATCAACCTGTACCGGCATGTGGTCAATCAAGTGCAGGTGATCAAGTAAGTCAACCTGTTTGAGGTGTTCACCGAACTCGACTCGTTGATTGTATGCGTTCCTATAGCCTACAACGACAGCTGAGTCGGTTCCTAACCCTGAACCAGTGGATTCTGATCATGAACATACAACCACAACTTCACCTTGATTTACCTTCAACTTCATTCATTCTTTTAAACCCACAATTTAAAGCGCTATGAATGACCTATGGTCCATGACGATATCCTTTTATGCTTCTTAACTATTCTTATCTCTACTACGACATCTTATCCATACATACACGAACAGAGGTAAACTCAATTTAAACCAAACCTTCCAAGTTTTATCCCATTATTCCCTTCTTCACTCTGTCACAAAACGTTTGAGGAGACTCTCCATCTTTGCTTTCGCTATACGTTCATCGGTCCTCCTCACGACAACATGGTCTTAACTGCTCATTTTCATGAATACTCCGCTCGTCTACTCCTTCTCATCCTCTGCTTTCGTTTATGCGTAATGATGTTTTGTAAATTGTTTATTCTTTTTTGTTCAGCTTGGGACCTGCATCATTCCCTCTCCGTTTCCATCCCCGATAAAGGGATCCTGGATCGGAAAGTCTTGTGATGTTATTTGGACGTGCATGATCCGAAAAAGTGTTTTTCTTTTTGGCATCTGTAAACAGTTCATAATGTTGTTTTTGTTTTTTTCATTTGTTCTATCTGACTCGGTGTTGTATTTTGTTGTACGCGTGTTTCTTGTGGGATGTGAGGACGTGATGGTGATAGTGTTCCAGTGGGTTATGATCCATTTATCTTTAGTTGTTTTTTCGAAAAAGAAGAACTGCGGCTTCGGCTTACGTTGTTAATTAGTTTGGGACATTAAGATTACTTGGGTCGATTTGAAGGGTTTCTTTTTTTTCTTTTTTTTTTTTTTTGTTTGTTATTCTGTTTCTAGTTTGGTATGGCTGAAGATAATTTGTTAGGACATTCAAATTAAAATACAAGTTGAGTTTTCAGAAATATTGCTGTCGGTTTTCAACAACTTTTTCTAGCAAGATTTAATGTTGGATGTGTCCATGGAGAGTGTTATCTGTTGAGGTAAAGAAAAGATAAATGTCCATCTCGGTTTTTTCCATTTCAACCATCAAGGTCACTTCAAGTTGGCCTGCGGTACGTAACCTTGACGTAATGGTCACGTTACCGTTGAGCTTATCAAAAGTTAAAAAACTTTCATCCAACAATAAGGGTCCAAAAATAATCAACATCAAAAAAAAAATATTGCACTCGTTCACATGGACTCCCTTCCTACGGTACTTCTGATTTAGCTCAGATATCACAAGTGGTTACTTCAATCAATCAGGTTATCGCTCAACAGCCAATGGACACCCCACTTGAAGGGAATTCCGAGGTGTCCCACACTCTACCATGGTCCCATAACCCTCGAAGAATCCAACCTTTAGGAAACCTTTGGCTATCAGATGATCCTAAAGCAATCTACTATCGTGAAAGGTCCTTTGGAACGTTGTCAAAGATACCAGACGAGCTTCTACTTTTGATCTTTACTGAATTAGAACCAAAGGATTTACATCTAGCTCAAGGCGTTAGTCGGTACTTCTTTGGTTGGTGCGTAGGTCTTGATGGGATTTGGAAAGTTGCATATTTAAGTCAAAGAAATAAACTTGTAGATTGGAAAGGTACATGGAGGTCTACATACTTTGGAAGAAATCAAAAACTTGAAACGGATCGAATTGAGTTATCGAACGTTTATTCGGATATACTCTTTCAACCTTATTTAGCTGCTGGTTTCTCAATTTCTAAAATGATAGGATTAGATAGATTTACATTTTTGGATAGGATTAAACGAATGAAAGGAAGTGATGAAGTAGGATTAGAGAAATTTGGTTATGATCGACCTTTGATTTTAAATGATTTAATGAAAGATTGGAAAGCGATGAATTGGTCATTAGATTTATTGAGTTTTAGATTTCCTAAAGTTGAATTTAGAGCTGAATCTAGTTTGGTTACCATTTTAGATTATCAAAATTATTATGATGATTGTTTAACAGAAGAGAGTCCTTTATATTTATTTGATGCTGAATTTGTTGAAAAAACATCCAAAGTTGAAAGATTAGGTGGTTTAGGATTAGATTATTGTGTACCTAAATTATTTCAGTGTGATCTTTTTAGTTGTCTAGGATCTAAAAGACCTGACTTTCGTTGGCTAGTAGGTGATTCTTTCTTCTTCTTCTTTTTTTTTTCTTCTTCTTGATGACTTATTTTTTTTAATAACAGATTAAATTTTATAACGCTTTGATTGGATCATTTTAATAGATCATTGGTCCGGCTCGGTCTGGGTCTACATGGCACAAAGATCCTAATGGTACATCGGCATGGAATGCAGTCATTACGGGTCGGAAGTTATGGATATGCTTTCCACCAGATCTTACACCACCAGGTGTCTGGGTAAGTGAAGATGAGAGTGAAGTAGAAAGTCCACTATCGATTGCAGGTAATTCCCATTAATCTCACAAGCGTCTTCACTAGCTGATCGTGTTTCGTGATTCACATGTACAAAAAGAATGGTTCCTCAACTATTATCAAATTGCAAAAGAAGAGTATGGTCCCAGAGCTAAAGATCCATTGAAAAAAGGTCAAATGGTCGAAGGTATTTGTGAAGCTGGTGAAATCTTTTATGTACCCTCTGGGTGGTGGCACTGTTAGTTAATTTTGAGAAAAAAAAAAAACCTATGTCATACATATCTCAAACACCCTTTTTAACGTAACATTGACACTCATTTTTATATCCCCTTTGATGGTAGTGGTAGTGAATTTAGAAGGCTCGATAGCCATTACTCAAAACTTTGTGTCCGAATTCGAGTTAGTGGACGTTTTACGATTTATGAAATATCGACCTGATCAATTATCTGGATTTCGAAATATAGAGAAACAAGAAGTTTTGAAAGAATTTTTAAATGCTTTAAGACAATCAAATCAAATCTCGATTGAAAAGTTAAATGAGAGTATTAAAAAAATGGAAGAAAACAAAAGAGAAGAACAAGATTTTAACTTACAAATTAAGAAGAGGCGTAGGAGGACGATGAATCATAAATCAGAATCAATATGGGAGAAACTTTTAAACAAAACAAAAAAACCTAGAAAATTAGAAAATGGTCAAGAGATTGATGAAAAAAAAGTTAATGATTCATTAGATGGATTATTTACATTTGGATTTTTGGTTGAGGATGATTCTGAATCTCTTTGGTAGACAAGATTTGAGTTACTTGAATGAGATCAGGAATGAACATCTGATTCTTTCAATTTATTTACTAGAAAACCTCGGAGTCCATCTCTGTAATATATATATATATATATATATATAAATTAAGACAGTTCTTCCGTTACACAAAACCTTTCTGTGGGTTCTAAAACCGAGAGATTTCTCGTGGTCACCCTTACCACAGTTTATCAGAGCATTGTAACTGAGTTATTGGGATTGAAATATCGAGACCTGAAAGTGTTTGATATGGGAACAGGTCAATTGGAATGACAACTGTGAATTCTACTATGGACAGACAAGCTGCAGTCCGTCTTTCCATAGTCAACAAAAGCTTAGCCAACTTGGTTTCTCAGAAGCTGTGAAAGGTTAATGAGGTGATTTTGTTCGTGTCTGCTCGGTGTGTTTGGTCTTTGATTCCATTAAAGGCTTTGATTAGTTGATGCCTTACACATGTCAAAGGTTGCAATTTTTTCAATTTTTTCAATTTTTTTTTTTTTTTTGTATGAAGATTACCATCAAGCTATATAAAAGTCATTCTGAGGGTGATGGTATGTTTAGAATCATGAATGTGGCAACCCAGTTATCTCTACATACTTGAAACTGGGGCGCTACAGTAAGTGAGACTGCAAGAATGAAAATTGAAAGAAGAGTTAAAATGGCAACCAAATCGATCTTGCTTGGGGATGCAGTTAACGCAGTGTTGGGATCTGACGGCTTTTTTGAGATTCCTCACTGGAATCTTGAAAGCTTTGGCCTTTGGCTGTCTGTTATCAGCTTAGGCGATAAAACATGAGAGTGGCAGTGATTGAGGGACTGCCTTGAGCAGTGCAGCACCAACTACTGTTGGCAGCACTCGATTGCTCCTCATTCAACGTACCTTAAATTCCTGCACCCCAAGGCAAGCTGAAACAGGTATCAGGGCATCTGCAGTTGTTACACTAAAGTCTTTCATTACATCAAATTTAGCTGTGATGGAACCCGAGTTTTCACACTCGTGCCCAATTAGGGCTTCATGCTAGCTAGTGGGTGCTTCATCAAAATCACTGATAACTTTTGCATCAAAGTTGGGGAGAGCCTAGTGATCTACTAACTAGTGACCCTTTGGCAACCCATACCCAAACACCACACCTGCAACCCACACAACTCCTCAGCCCACACACCCTTGACTGGAACTTGGACACACCTCCAACTTGCTTCACCCTTCCACTTCTACTAGCGAAGGCTTAGTGATCATGAGTATCAAAAACTGGGTTTCACCAGCTCGTGACTCTTAGTGTAGAACCATGTAGTGTAAAATTAGTGCAAAGTTAGTTTAACGGCTGCAGATGCCGTCAAAATTCCAAATTGATGAGGAATAAAGGATATTTAAATCGAGTTTACTGCACCCTTCTTCAACAACCCCGGACAAATTCTCATATTATACGTCCATCATCACCCACCAACTACTTTATAGACAGCAAAATGAAACTACTCATGTGCTATGTTGTACTTGCACTGAGCATTGTTGTACCAAACCAGGTCACTGGAAAACTTCCGAAGTTTGATTTGCCGTGGGGAAAGCCAAAGCCACCTCCACTTTTGGAAGCCGACACATTACAAGCACAATTCCAGCAGTCATACATAACTAGAGTAGAAGTTCAAGGCGTATCGCAAGTCAAGTACACTGAAACAACGCCGGTTGGGCACACCAACAACAAAGCGAAACATGAGCAGGAGCTAGCTGAAGTCCAAAAACAAGAATTGAGTTTGGCCCAGAAGCACGAACACCTTCCTGATCTAATGTATTTTAGCGACCTCGAGATAGGGCAGGAGCTGAAAGTTAACAACGAACACAAAGCTGCGATAAAGGAGAGAGCCGAGCGCCATACGCTAGAGAAAGTGATACCGTCAGACTTTTACGTGTTTTTTGAAAGCGCGTCTTTATTTGAGGATAAGGAAGCACTAAAATCATTGGTTGAAAAAATCAAGAATCATCAACCTTCGGCCGACCCCGATAACCGACCTGCTGAAAACATAAAATTGGGAGAGGAGTGCATTGAGATGGCAAGAGACATCTTGGTCGATAAATATGCGGACATGCACCCATATGAACGCGTTTGGACCCTTAGCATAGTAGCAGTGGCTAATGACTTTTTGATACCGCGCTCACGAGGGCTTTTAATACCTGAAGAATCGTACTTGGATTTGAAACCAATGGATGAAAGAACTACTCAGGAATTACAGGTTGTACGGGGTAACTGAGATTCTCTAAAACTTGCTGAATATTGTCCGATGACTAATGTTTATTCTGGTTTGATACATATCTAGACTTCAGTCCACGGATTTCAGTATCATTCCGGAATATTTATGAAGAGTTCAAAGCTGTAAACCAAGAGATCGAAGAGCGAACCAGCACCAGCCGCGAAGAAACCTACCCAGAATTCAAGCATCACATGCCAAGGAAGAATTTCAAAGGTAAAAAAGATAAAGGACTTTCGGAGATCGCCAAGTTACCAATGACTTATCAGGGGTACAGAACGAACGACCATTTGGGCATCTATACCTCACGCGAGGTGTCTCCTGCAGATAGTGGTGCGTGATTCCGAATCTGTTTTGTTATAATGACTAACTTAAGGTTCAATTGAGGTGTATAGAATTAGTAGAACTTTTGGATCGGTTCTATATACTTAGGAAATTTGCAGGACTAAAAGCCAAAATCTGTCCCATGCGCGTGATCGAAACGGAGGATATCGTCTTGAAACACCTTTGGCAACGGAATCTACCGCAAGAAGAGGACCAGGCTCAAGAATTGATTAATGCTTTGAGAGAAATGTTCAAAGGCACCACTGCAAAAGAATGGGGTGGAGATTACGCAAGTGCACTATTGAAACATCTCCATCATTTTCCGTCTTTCACCCAAAAGCAACTTGAAAAATCTTTGGAAGACCCAGACTTTCTGAGGGGCATCCTCGAACCCTATGCCAAGAAAGCTTTGATAGGCTTACTTGATACGCCCGATGTCAAGTCACTGGAACCCGAAGTTCTTGGGCCTATAAGAAAGTACTGTGGCCCCCGGCGGGAAGAGAACATGGAGTGTTTGATGAGGAATATACATAGTAAAGATATACATAAACTTATTCACGTTGAGGTAGTATTGCATCCTGATGAGGCACAAAAAGTGATAGACATAATTAAAAAAGAAGACGAGTTTTCATTCATTGAAAATTGGCTAACGTATGGAAGAGGAAAAAAATGGTTAGAAACAAAGGATGCCTTGTTTGAGTATGGTTCGTGGATTTTTAAAAAATGTATGTGAAGTTTTATCTGCATGCTATGAAAAGACCTAGGTGTCTGACTGTACAAGAAATTTCTACGACAGATTCTTTTGAATTTCAAATACTCTATGGTAGATATCTGGCAAAAAAAATGGAAGACGAGATTTCAGTATATGGGCAACACACGAACCTGATAGCATCGCTAAGGTCTCTTCCTCTCGACCCCAATGGTATGCCTGATGATAAATTCAAAAAATTTTATGATCTTGTCCTTCAGGCATCCGGGGGTGCCCACACGAGCCTAGAATATCCAATGGAACTTGAAACTCTTCTTGTAGTGCTAGGAGCTTATAAGCAGGCCCCAGAGTTACTCTTGAAACACATGGATGAAAACGTGCTATTTCGGGATAAAATGGCTAAGTTATCCAAAAGCATGCTTAATTGGAACAAGGATTACTTCCATGAAGAGAAGACGTTCTTTTCTAAAACAACCAGTCCTGAAATCCTCAAAGATTTCTGTAAGAAAATGATGAACGTCAGTGCTGTCAAGAAATTCCTTTTCTGCATACTCCTGTACCATTTTGTTTTTGTCGTCTTTTACTAATATATCTGGGCTCTACAGTTATATGCAGAGATTTGGAAGGTGGAGCTTCATGATTCTGAAAAAGCGCGAAAAATACAACAAAAGGCAGTCGAAGTAAAGCCACCCCCTCCGTTTTAAAGCAGCTATTTGTACTTCTGTTGTAGACCATGGGTGTTTTAGGGCTGAAAGGGAACTCTTCGACTGACACCTGCTGCGAGCATTCCAGAAACCTGCGTCTCTCTACCACATAACATCTTTCAGAACGCTTTGGAGCCTGTGTAAGATATATGCATATTTGTGTTGAGTTGAGGAGACAAACCTGTAAGTACAGTATACTGTAGGTTTGTTTTTCAATTCAAGGGATGTAACAGGATACTTTATGATTGAAAGAAATATATTTTGGCATTCTCAGGAACATGAACAAGATATCTCAAAAACTGAGGTAGAACTAAGCCTCTGCATCAGACCAAAGAGAGTGCTTGGTGTAACATGAATCATGCTCAAGTTCAAACATTCTGTCCGGTTGGGCCTTTTTCTTTGACAAGAGCACACCAACTCCCTTTGTGCCACAAAGAGAAATTGTGTGCGCTCATTGACCAGCAACCAACACACAAACCGTGTGAAAGGAATAAGGAAGTGTCAGCCTTGAGGACTGCTCAGCAGTCCCACAGACTGTCAAACACCAGTTACAGAGAGTACTGTAATAGTACACAGGTAAACACAAGTGTAACACAAAGATTACATATAGTACTAATAAGAATACATATGTAATACCAAACCTGAGGAATGCTCAGCAACCCCACAGAGTGTCAAACACATTTACAGAAAGTCCTGTAACAGTAAAGAGGTGTAAATAGCAATATAACATAAGATTACATATAGTAC
>MU167544.1:0-31038 GCA_015951145.1 Cronartium quercuum f. sp. fusiforme G11
ATGTGTACATGTGTCTAATGTTGTTTTATTCTTATGATTACATATGTACTTTCATTAGTACTATATGTAATCTTACGTTACATTTCTATTTACACCTCTTTACTGTTACAGGACTTCCTGTAACATGTGTTTGACACTTTGTGGGGTTTCTGAGCATTCCTCAGGTTTGGTATTACATATGTATTCTTATTAGTACTATATGTAATCTTTGTGTTACACTTGTATTTACCTGTGTACTATTACAGTACTCTCTGTAGCTGGTGTTTGACAGTCTGTGGGACTGCTGGGCAGTCCTCAAGGCTGACACTCAAGAAGTAACAATAAATTGTCTGCGATATACCGCTCGTATGCTGAGATTTGTTGAGCATCCATGTAATATGCGCTCTTTAATATTTTAAACTTATTTAGTTATTGTTATTATTGTTATATATATATATTTGAAGAAGAACTAGTGGAAATGATAGGTGAGGGAATGCCTGAACTTTAGATAAAGAGTATCGAAGGGATTTGGATGAATGATTGCGGGAGGAGTGAGGAGGCTCGAGGTATGGTGGTAAGGGTGAAGTATATACTTCTCCTGGCTCCCTGTTGAAATCTGGAACTGGCAGTGGTATCATTCATTGGGGAAGGTCAGTTTCAGGGAAGTTAGTCACCGTATCATTTCACTTCGACGATACCGCGGCGCATCTATTCCGCTATGTTAATCGGGGCACCAACTACAATAGGTGTAAAGATGAAAGTTATAGACGAGAGGCAGGACAATCCAAATATGTATGTTTCGACATTGTAGCATCAAGAGTGAAGGAGACTCGCAAAAATGAAGTTTAGAGTGAAAAATATGTGAAAAAAGGTGGATTTCATTGGTTTTTCTTGTTTGTAGTGTAATTTTCTGTGTGTAGTGAAGTCATGTGAATGGTGTATGAGCTTTCTGCAAGTGATTTGTTTCGTGGTTGGACTGATTGGGAGGTCTGGTGAAAAATTTGTGTGTGTTTCATGTTGTAGAGATGGAGATATAGGGTCTGGCTCTCTCTCTTTCCTTTCTGGGACTTTGTCTGTGAGCTCAATAATTGAAGACCCTTTCAGAATAGTTAGTTAGTGTCCTTTTATTCGTGTAAAAACCAGAACTGCTGCCTTTCTCTTTATTAATTTAATAGAGATTGCTTATTAATTGATTCAAAGTGTGCTATTATTCATTCATCTGAAATTACAAATTGTTCTAAGACCTTGGGTTAGATCCCCATTGAGGGTAGACTTTTGTAGAGGTTGTATTCATCAAGAAGTTCATAAAAACTTAATTAAATTTCCTTGAGTCAGGGTAAGACCTGTTAAAACATCTGTTGATTGTCTTGTAGTGTAAGCAGAGAGGCATTATTGTTTTTTTCTTTTGTTGAATTGAGAAGTCCCTCTCAAGCTCTGCCCTTGCCTAGTACATTGGGAGTGCCACACCGCCAAGACAAGTTCCGATCCTGTAGCCCACAGGTCTTCCTTTTTGTAGAACACTTTTACATACCTAAGCTTATGTCAGGGTGTAAATTGAGTTGATTGGCAATTAGGAAGAAATGATTAAATGGTAAACACTGATCGCTAATTAGGCAGCCAAAGGTTGACGTTGACCAGTCCAGATGTCCTCAATCTTGTAAATTTGACGTGATTCCTTCGTGAGGATATGGACCACAGCCTTCCCTGCGTCTACCATAGTCCAAGTAGAAGACGGGTTTCCGGTAATACCCTCGACCCTGACTTGTGCAGATGTGGTAGCCGACAACTGATTTTGAGACATTAGAGTCAGAAAATGATGATTCAAGGGTTACGAAATGTATCAGGACACGTACAATTTCTCGAACGGCCTCGGTCGCGCCCCGAATGCCGCCTTCTCTTCCTTCCTTCAGCTGTACCACAATCACCCAGTCAGTCCAAGCAGCATCACCGTGCCCGTACAATTCGGCCTTGGCATCGATAAAAGATATCGTGTCGCGGTCCAGGAAAGGCGAGTCTATAAGATAACGATAGAGAGGAAGTAATTTATCGGGAAGGCCTAGAGGAAGCGGGGGTGGCGGAATTGGTGAGGATGAAGAGACGTCGGTTGTTTGATCTGGTTCAGGTTCTGGCTCATCAACGAACCACGGATTCGATTCGGTGGATTCAAGAGTCTCGGCTGGAATGCTTTGGGCCTCTAACCATTCAATCTCGCCGGTTTCTTCATTCCTCCATACTGACAGAGGCTCTTGCCAGTTTGGCACGGTTGACTGAAATCTTTCCCTTAATATTTGACGTAGTGCGACTTCCTCGCGCTCATCCGTTTCCAGCAGCATTTGATCTGATTCGCAGGCCGAGTCCTTCGAACCTCCTGAAGTTTCCGGCGTGCTGTGGACATCCCTCTGTGATCCAGTTGGAATCCAAAACTGCCAGGACAACCTCGCACATGAATGAGAGTTGGCATGAAAAGGTGAGTAAAGTTGAGCGGGCCTTGTCGAATGAAACGCCGTGACCGATCGATGAGCAAGACCAAATGACCGAACAGACTTGCAACGACGGTGAGCCAGACTCAGTGAGTTTCGAAAAATCCATGGCCGAGACATTTTTGGGGAAACTTGAAAATTAGTGCAAGTTTTGTTGCATGAAATCCCATCTGGACAGCGCCCTGCTGCGGGCACAGGGCGCAGACGTACGGATGACGTGCCTGCACCCTTCTTGTTCCTCAGACCAGCTCTTATTAAACACTTTGCCTCCAGCACAGTAAAGGAGTTTTGATAGGTGAACTAACAGAACTTCCTTTCACTGGTTAACATAGAGTCACTAAAAGACATATAGAATGAGATGTGTTTCACTCAAGACCTCAACAGGACCTCTATCTCTGTAATTCTCACTCTCGCTATTTCTTTTATTCGAAATACTCTTACAGTATCTCGGGTTTTTGAAAGGATTCAAAAAGCCACTAGCCTTACAGTTGCTAAAATTCTTCTTTCTGAGGGCTATTTCTGGTCAAGGAAAATTCTGAAAGATTGTATTCCGACTCTAGCCAACGCGACTCATTGTTTTTTTTAGCAGAGGGCTAAGTGTTTCAGGGATGAAGAACACAGATAATCAAAAATTGTCCATTTAGGAATGTCTTTTGGTCGTCTACATGAAAGACATTGGCGCCAGATGTACGCATCAAAGCAAACTTCGATGAACAGATGAGCTAGGCAGTATAGAGGAAAGCCGTAAGACTGGTTGACTGGCTGCTGCATAGTTCACGTGTAACACCAGGTGCACTTGAGTATACTTGGCAGAAACACTTCGGCCGAATTTACAAGCACACACCTCACACATCGTCGGGTATCAACAAATTAGCAAGAGTTGAGGCCAGGTAGTACCTTGCTCGAGCTTGACTGAGTGCTGCCAATATCGATGACCTCACATATGATTAACAACTGATGCTCGGATTTGGTCGCCACCACTGGTTACCTCTACCCCCCACAATTAATGTAGTCAGTATAAGAACACCATTCACATAAAGTAGCCATAAGCACGAGTGTAACTTTGTGTGAACAAGATTTTAAAAACTTTGAATGATGAAGGGTGTTCCTAAGGTGTAGCTTATGGTCTCTTATATACATGTTGTTTGTAGCACGCACACATAGTTGTATATATTTGAAGTTAAGAGAGAAAACAAGTTGGCAATTTGATTTTAGCAAAATATGAAAATTGAAATGATGAAAAAAAGGATTGTAGAATTGCGTCGTGTGTCTCAAGATTGGATATTGAGGGAAATTGTTTGTTATAGTAACTAGAGAGAGGTATCTGTTCGTGTATTCTAACAGTCAGTGCATTTCATTTTCTTTGAAGGTTGTAAAGCTTGATCGCTCTTATGGTTCGAGACGCTTGGGGTCTCTTGGAAACATGCTTGCTCGGCGGATGTTACCCAATCCACAAAATAGCATCACCACCCTCTCCAACCCTACTCCACCACCAGCGTGGGGTGGACATCCCAACCTAAACCCATCGACATAGCCCTTCATCACATCTGGGTTGATTCCAACATCCTTCATGCGTTGAATCAAGAGATTTGGCTCGTGAACTCGTTGTGCACCCGAGATAATCTCTTCACCGCCTGTAGGTAGGATGTGCAGATACCGAAAAAAACGGGACTCAGTCCAACACATCCAAGCTGTATTAACACAACGGTAAGAAGACTGACGCATGAAAAAATCGTAACTGTTGCTCAATGTCTAGTGAATATTGAAGCCAAATTATAAGCGAGGACTTCTGGCTATACAGGATTGATTTCAAACCATAGTTACTCAACTGGGTCGACTGGGTCTGGCATGGTATAGAAAGGCCTGATGGCCAAGGGAAATTTGTCGATAATGTAGTAGTCTGAGAATTATAAGAACGATAAGCTCATGCGTAAAAGACTCCATAATCATTCTTTTTTGGCAAGCCATAATAATCACCTACCGGTATCATACTGAAGATAGGCCCGAACGACCATACAAATGTCAGTAAGCCTAAAGAATAGAATGTTGTTGGATACTTGGAGATACGCACTTTCGCTTTGATCAGCTTACCGAGCTCTCGCTCCTGCTCCGTGCCCATGTCATCGCCGAATTCAATTGAATGACCATTGTCTTTTAAAATCTTAATAGCATCATGGTGTTTCAACCTGAGTGTCTCGTCAAGAAACTTGAAATCGTCAACCGGGTGCTGGCTTTTAATGAGCCCGATCTCTTTTGAGCAATGTGCCTGAAGGCCTCGGAAGATTGACAAGAACATTGAATCGAGGAGGTCGACTGCCTCGTGGTAGTGCTCCTGAATCGCCATCTCGAGATCCAGACCAGTGAATTCAGCTGCGGGGATCCAAAGGAGAGTTCATTAGAAAAAGGTCCATAGCTTCATTCGTGCTCGTGATACATGACACACTCAACTCATGTGTCTATACGTGTTTGAATTCTCGGCTCGGAAAACGGGCGCAACCTCATACACCCGTCCAAAATCAGCAGCGATGGCCATTTGCTTGGCGAGCTGAGGAGATTGAGCCAAAAATGCAGGCTGATCAAAGTATTGAAGCTTGAATACACTGGCACCTGATTCGGTGGCAGCGCCTTGAATTTTTGGCGTGTGAATTTCGATGAAGGATTGGCTGTCGAGGTAAGACCTGAACAAGTTGCAGACACGGGACTGAACGCGGAAGATGGCATTGTTGACTGGTGTCTGAAGCACAACTCATCCCGCATTAGTTGGATGAGTCCGCGATTCCAAAATAGAAAATGATTATAGCTGACTCGTAAATCCAAGACGCGGTTGTCGAGTCGAACGTCTGACCCAACTGTTACAAACTGCTCACCCTCCTGATGAGTGAAAGTTCGTTTATCAGAAAGAATTTACTTCGCTATATAAGTTGATGGAGTGTGGCAGACGATGGCTCACTTTTGGGACCGCGTCAACACTTCTACTCGCATCTTCCAAAGAAAAAGGCAATTTGATGGGAGCCTCAGCAACGACAAATACCTTGTCTAGTTTGATTTCGACATTGGAAACGGAACATCCTTTCACATCCTCAATTGGCTTTTGCAAGACACCTTCTACGATGACGATTGACTCTAAGGAGATACCGGTAGTAAATTTGACCATCTGCTTGGAAATTGTGTCGGGCGTAGCACCGAGGATTGCTTGAATAGTAGATGTTTGTTGTCGCAAAACAAGAAAGCCGAGCTTTGCACCTGAGAGTCAAGTAACAAATATTGATGTCAGCTCAAGACACTATAGGGTGTGGCGAGTTGTAGGAAGACGGACTTTGTGACCTTGAATTATGCACCCTCGCCTGGAGACGCACCCTTTCCCCTACCATGGAAGGTTGGATTTTTTCAAGTTCTGTCCAGGTGTAGCCTTTGTAAAGCAAAAATCTCAGTCAACTGAGGCTGCTAGATGGTACAAGAGGGCCATTGACACTGAGCTCACAATTTCGTTCCTGGCTCTGATTCAGCGGAAGCTTTCCATAATTTTGTGTAGCGTAGTCCACCTCACTGGCCTCTCTTTTGGCCTTTTCTTCCTGCTCCTTTTGTTCGCGTTCAGCCTTTTTCTTTGCCTTTTCACGCTCCTTTTCCAGCTTCTTGAGTGCTGACTTCGAAAGAGGTTGCCCATCATCTCTGTCGAAATTTTTTCAAGAGTCAGCTTCTGACTGTATCTTGTTTGGGGTTCAATTTGAAGAGGACTTCACCCCAGTGGGACGGCTGATTCAGTTACAGGTTTCTGTTGTTCTGCCATCATGAGTGATCGGAAATAGGCAGGCGGTATGATTGAAGTCCAAGTTGCAGATTGGTGGGGCTTGAGAGGTCGAATGACAAGTGCGCGTGGCAAGCGAATACTTGCTTGAGGGATGTGCCGTAAGGTGGGTGACCAGATCTTTTTGAAGAGCATCAACCAAAATTTACGGTCCTGCTCCGACTAAATCGTCAAAATCCCAGTGCCAAGTCAGCCCCACTTAGTTCATCTTCCGACCCTTGTAAACCCATGGTGCAATCCAGTGTTGTCTTGATTATGTCTTTAAGCAGGGGCAGCTCGCACTCAGCACTGCCAACATAGACATCGACATCTAGGACAAGCTTGTCCTAGATTTCCTCAGACAAGCTTTGTCCTGGTTTTTCCTTTTGTAGACAAGGAACATATAGAACATGTCTTTTCCTAGCAGTTCTAGAACAACCTTGTCCTAGTAGTCTTTGTTGGCAGTGCAGACCCCAGTAGCCAATCAGCTCGCCTGTCATCCCCATCCACAAACTTTCAAATTCCTTGTACCTCGAGCTTTGACAGGTGAATAAGGTATAATAGCACAACTCACCTCTTACTTCTTTTAAGAGAGATCAAACGGAACTATCTGCACATATCGGTTGCATCCTACATTGCCAATGTATTTGCCTGAGATGCTGTCATCCAAGTTTGTCTCGGATGCAGCATGCAAGTATCAGCCAGGATAATCCACCTGCCTTGGAAACCTCAGAGGAAGTATTCAAAAGCAACTTGGATGATACTATCTGAGAAAATTTACAGTTTCCAGAATCATCACCCACTTTTGGGACAGCAAAACCAAGTACAAAGGGGCCCTTTGTACTTTTCCCTGCTCACCCCCTCGTTACCCAAGTCCCTGGAAAGTGTAATTGCAAGGGAAGTGCCATCTAAGAGTAAAAATTTGTGGTTACACCTTCATCTCATTTACCTCATGTGAAGAGATATTCGAGGAAAAATTTGATGTATCCTCAAAGAAAAATGCCTTTGGAGGAGTTTACCCAGCACAATGAAAAGGACAAAATTTGTCTTTGCATCTAAACATTAGACAACATTTCCCTCAGAGGTCCCATCAAAGGTACCTCAAAGATTTCCATTCAAATTGAATTAGATGCCAGTGTGGATGAGGGAGGCCTTTGTGTAAATCTTTTAATCTTCAGTAGTTATGCAGGGTGATGGCTTTCTATGTGTCGGAAATGCCATAATATTTGTGGAAGATCTGGGCATCCTGCTGGACATCAGATGCCCAGGGCTAGGGCAATGATGTGAGCCTGTATTATCTTCAAGGCTAATGAAGTCACTATGATGTGTGTACCAAGCCAAGTAGGACTACAGTCAAATGACCTTTCAAAAAATGATTTAGTGCTTTCAGAGCTGGTATTAGGTCGGGGCAACTGGAACTTGGGTTTGAACTGTTAATGGATCTATTTTGAAGAAATTGGATAGTTATCAAGTCAATTCCCTCAATCACCTTTGGTACATTGTGGAGGCTAAGACTCAAGTTACTAAACAAAACTTGCAAGGAGACTTTATAAATATCAATATAAGAACTGAACTGGTCTAACCAGTACTTGCTTAATTATGAAAGGTCTTAGAATATCAGGGAAGAAGGGAAAAGTCCTATGCTAGGAAGGAGGTGTGTTCATACTCTCTTCCTAGCCTCAAGGTTTTGATTCCTGGGATAAGTTTAGTATTCAGGATGTTAGTGATCTCATACCAGTTTTTTGCTGTGTATTCAATGGAAGTGGGTGCCCTTCCTGGATTAACTTTATCATTCCTTTTGGCCTTGGATAATGATAGAGTTTTAGTTTGCCTTTGTTGATCTTGAGTCCTCTGCTAATTTTAATTATTCTTTACAAGTCAAGTATGTTTACTCACAGTCTCCAAGGACTTCACTCACATGGATGTGAGCCATAAAATAGTACAAAAGGTCCCTTTGTACTTGATATTGATTATCGCTCTGTGAGCAGTACTTTTGGACATGGTGACTATGGGTTATGATTGTTGGCACTGAGCCCGAGATGTGTTATAATGTTTTTATCATTCTCATTCATTACTGATGTATTTAAAGTGTTGCAGCTCAATGGTAGTATGTAATAGTACTCATAGCTGACAACTGAGCAATTGTTGCAAGGCAGTTATCCTGTGAAAAACATTGTAGTCAACTCTGATATGGACAATAAAAACATATCCTGCCACAAACAAAGAGCCAAACCCCATGGGTTATCATGTACACAGAGACACATGAAAGCTATAGTTTTCTTTTTTTTTCTTTTTTTATGTGTAATTACATGTAAACTGCATGTTTCATGAATGACCCCAAGGTCAAAACCATGGGTGCTACATATATTTTCTTTTGGTGAAAGTCAGGAAGAAACTGCCCCTTGTTTTGTACTGACTGATTTGTTTGCCTCATTCCCAGATCAAAAGGTGCGTATGGTGAGAGGTCAGCAAAAACCCTGGAAACTCCTAGGGAGGTCTCTATCTCCAAAAAACGGAAAGTCACTACATGTTCCCATCACTGCCCTATAGGTTTTGGCAATACTCCATATTATCCATGAAATTGAGCAAGTGAGTATGGGGTAGTGATGAGAACATTAGTTTTCCGTATGTAAGGATAGATCCCTCCTTGGGAACCTTCCAGGGTCCTGGTGAGCACAAGATATCTTTACATGTAAAAGTGAGATCTTGCATGTAAACTTTTGGTGAGTTCCCTTGCCAATATGTAAAACCTTTGGCACAGAACATGAGTTGAAAATCTGATGGGTATATGATAGGGGCCAGGTTGTAATGTGGATATAAGGTTATTATACCATGTAAATTTTCTGTGAAATATGCACTGTTGGGGAAAACTAGCGCTAAAATACTCTAAATACTTGCAAAAGGTATTCAGGGAGTCATTATCTGACAAGTCCGAAAGAAGGGTAATATGCAGACACATGTGCGGGCAAGAAACATCTCATCCACCAAAGAATCCTGGTGTATGTATGGGTGATATGATTTGTCGAGCAAATACACTTGTGTTACTATATATTTACGCATCCCAATCATCTTCTTGCGACATCTGCACCGAAGGACTAATTCGCACTTGAGAGTGAGAGTAGCTAGCCGGTGTCCTTTCGACCGGCAAGACTCCTTTGAAGAAGATGAGCGGATCTCTTTAGATGCAGGAGGTAGAGTGACAGTCGCTCACCTGTTTGTTTCAAGCGCAATTCGAGGGATGCCGTACTGAATCCATCGCTGGCAGTCTCTGTGAGCCCTTCGAATCCGATAATCCTGGAAAATGTACCAAAAACATTGACGAGCTGATCGAGAATGGCTTGGGTGTGAGTTCAGCTGCGAAATACGATAGCCTACCGGTCTTTAGTCACACCATCGACGAATACAAATACACAAGGAAGAACTTTGATTTCAAGCTTATTGACAAGCCACGGAACATTGGCAACATCTACTCTGAGAAACCTTGTGGAAAAGTGTCTAGTGGCTATTGACTGGAAGACAGAGCTGACTGTATGTGAGTATACATGGTAGATAAGCGGCAAGTCCGATACGATATGTGAACAAGTCTTACCTCTAAATGCTTGTCCATAATTTTGCATCGCATAAAGTCGGCGTGGAAAAAATGTACCACGGCAAATTTGGCATTACTGAAAACCATCAAAAATGATTTGATCAGGTCGCGAGACTCATATCAAGCGAAAACACGAAGAGACATACGCAGTGATTTTGATCACTTCTTTTTCATCCTTGATCTCCATGTACTTTCCGTGGTGGTTTTCTTCCATCTGCTGTCTCTTGACACTCCTGCAAAGCGATTTAATTATCATTAAAAAAACGTCAACCTATGCTTCAAGAAAAGAGCGCGGTCGTACAAGCGCAAGATGTTTGAATGAAGCAGTGCTTCGAATTTCATTGCTGATGAACGACCAACTCTTGGCGTAATTGCTCCATCCTCTTTTCCCTCAGTCCCCCAAGTTCAAAATCATCGTCCAATTGATCTAGAAGCTCCTCGTCTTCCTCGTGCCCCTCTCGTCCACGTTCTACCTCTGGGTTTGACTTCTGGATGTAGCTCGCTGAAAACCTTGAGTAAGACATTGGAAATACTTCGGCGGCTCTGCAAGTGGTGCCAATGACTTGGATTCTGAGCGTCTCTGCGTGGTTGAAGGATGAAGAGTAATCAAAGATCGGTTTGTCAATAAGGCCGGCCCGGTGACCTGTGCGGAGAACTTACATACAATGCTACAGCATGTATTGTGTGTACTGTATTTACTGCACTTGACTAAACTGGTAAGTATGTAGGTTACACTATGTGTCATACAGCTGAAATTGTGTGTGATGAGGTTTTTACGACGTCCCTCTATGATTACTTGAGTCTAACATTTTTGTCGACTCACGAACCTCCGACACACTTCGACACTCAACCTCCCAATAACTCGCAAGCGTCCAAGATGGGAAAATCAGGTATGCGCTCAGTATTGAGGAAATTCTCTGTTCATGCGACTGTAATTTTTGACTTCATTTCCATGCAGCCAAGTTTTACAAGCGACCGACAAAGAAGGAGAAACTTGGGCTATCTTCCAATTCAGTCCAAATTCGGACAGCCATAAAACTTAGCAAATTCAATCAACCTGAAAAGCCCGCCATTCTCAAACATGAGCCGCCTACGACTCTCGCCAGCTCATCGAATCAGGTGCATTCCTTAATTGAGGACGTACAGGAAGAAGATGAAGAAATGGAAATCGAGGGGGCTGTGAAAAAGAAACGAAATGGACTGAAGTCGAAGGTGTCCAAACAATCGAAAGACCTATCAAGCTCAACTGCGCCGAAAGATTACGTCGATCTATACGACTTGCCTGATCGCCGAAAGAAGGGGAAAGTTTCGAAGCAGCTGGGCAAATAATATCAAGCTATGGATTGTCTGTCCGCCTTCATTGTTGTGAGTTGGTGCCGTCAGTCTTGCGCCTATCATATTTCCAGTCGAAAGCTGATGATACCTCCCGTACGCTTGTCAGAAATTTGTAACATCTTGGGATCCTGTAGGCCCTTCACCTCGATCTCCAAGCGATGTATCATCATTCTTCAGCGCACTGTTTTATGTTTATGTGCTATGCATTCCTGTACTCCTTGGAGTGGCGACTGGGACCACATGGCACGCTTCTGGAACTGCAAAAACGACCTAATCTCGTACGAAATGAGCTCAGAACCCTCACGTACAAAGTTTACGAAAAGGTGCTCGCATTAAGCTCAAGCTTGAGAGCCAGACTTGCTGGTCGTATACGGTAATATCAATGGCTATGTCAGAAACCCCGAGTCCTCGTGATACACTCGACTAGCTTGCTGGCTTTAGTCAGAGAGGTACAGACATGAATCATAACTTTCGAAGCAGGATAGAAAGAAGAATGTGGTGATACAATCAAGGCTTGAAGATTGTATTGTATAATCTTCGAGAGGATTCTGAAACTCAAAATGGCCCTCCAAGTGGGCATCAACAAAATATGACACCCCTTCTTGAGAAGTTAGTTGTCACTGCATTTGTTCCATTGGCACAGACCCAAAAGTGAAAAGGGTGCGTGCACCTGGCGCTATACACGGACACCAGATTTACTTATATACCTCATCAACCCAACCCACTCAGAGTCTCTTTTCCCATCTGCGAAAAGAGACTGAGTAACACTGTCATTAAAATCCATCTTACATACATCTTGACAACATCTGATACCCTATTTTCTCTATCTTTTCTTTACCTTTGTCTATTTCCTTTTCTGCGAGTGAAACAGTGTTCACCTTTAGTCTGCAGATCAATAGCTTATTTAAGCTAATTCATTCCCCCTGACTCTAACCCCACAAAAGCTTGTCCATAGGTCAGATACATTTCCTTTGTAGGGCAGGAGCAGAGAAGAGGACAGTACTTCAATTCACTTTTACTTTTATCATCAGGGATCCTCTGTGTCCTCAGAGTTCCTCATTAGTCCGCATTGAAATTGTTGATTTTGGGCATCCTGTTGGTTTCTTGTTTTTCTCTCTCTCATCTCTCACATGTACTCTTTCCCCAACTTGCCACACTGCCAAGATATTTGTATCGGATGGGCCTATCCGATGTTCTATCACCCCAAGATATGCGATGCAGTGTCAGTAGGATTAGGTGCGATGGAATTACTATCGGTATCTAATGCTCTGACACCATATTGCAGTGTAATTCCATCGCACCTAATCCTACTGACACTGCATCGCATATCTCAGGGTGATAGAACATCGGATAGGCCCATCCGATACAAATATCTTGGCAGTGCCATTAGCAACCAGCTTCTCTGGAAAGGGAAAGCCATGGGATTCTGGGTTTTACAGGTGGCTATGCTCTCAGCTTGCCCCCAAACAACAGAACAAGACATCAAAATCTGGTGGCCAAGGATACAAGTTGCAGAGGCCATACAGTTACTTGGAGCAATTTAACAGTTTGTTGGCCCTCCCAAAAGCTCCTGGAATCCACAAATTCACAGACTGTTTATTTTCCTCACTGCCATGAGTACAGTACCAGAACTTTTGGAGACCTGTAGGAACCAGAAACCCACAACTTTCATCTTTGCAGGAACTCAATTGATAGCAGGCAAGTTGGGTAAATAGGGGGGGGAGGGGGGGGGAAGAGTTTGAGAGACCATGTGTACTGGTGTTCTCAGGCAAAAAACCCCCAATTAGTGGTAAGCCCTAATTTAAGGTCTGGTACCTTTTTCATTTGACAGAAAAGTCTGTGGCTGATGCAAGGGACTTGTGCCAAGTCTATTGCTGTTGATGGATTTTTTTTTTTTTTTTTTGACCAATATCATAGCTACAACTCCACATCACCTATATTATAGAAAGTATAGCTCATGTCTCAACTTGTTTCAATTTGTGAGGATGTTGTGCACCAATGTCTCTTAGGAATGAAGAAATTTCAATGCCTAAGAAACAAACTAGAGCCATCCAAATCCAAGGAATTCTTGGGATAGTTTGAGCTTGACTGCACTGAAATGTTACAGTCTGTAGCACTCAAATTTGAGGTTTAACAAGTCAAACTTCGGAGACTTCTTGTTTTTGGATTGTTATGGCACTGCCTTTCTTGATGTGAGAAAGGAATTTGAGTCCATAGATTTATCAGAAAGTTGCAGTTGGAGGGCTGGGGCCACATATTGAATAGTGTTTGCTTTGAATAAGTGGGTGAAATTGGGTCCAGACTGCTATTCCAACCATTTCTCTCAAACTTTCCACTGGCAAGAAGAACAGGGTTGGTGCAAGTCCCTGTTAAATTTTGGTGGTGTGGGTGCTGTCTGCCAAACCAACCTGTAACACAGAACTTTTATTTAGTGATAAGCCCCTCTTTGAGGGCAAACACACTTTTCTACACTGCCAACAAAGACATCTAGGAAAAGCTTGTCCTAGAATTTCTCAGACAGGATTTGTCCTAGTTATTTCCTTTTTCAGACAAGGAAATTCTAGGACAACTCTTGGACTAGAATCTCTAGGACAACCATGTCCTACACCGCCAAGAAAATTGCATCGCATAGAGGCATGCTATGTCACATAGCAGGCCAAGATGCGATGCAATAGGTCTATTTTCCAAGGTAGGGACCTTGAAAAATGGTCCATAGTATCACATGAAGACATGCTATGTTACATAGCAAGCTTCCATGCGATGAAAATATATTGGCAGTGCTAGTAGATTTCATTGGCAGTGTCAGAGGGGCTTAGATTATCCATAAACCTATTGTGCAGGCTCTTTCTCATGTAGGGAGTCAAATCACAAAAAACTGCCACAGCAGTCCTTCCACAATCTGGGGTAGGCCATTGGGACTCTCCATCTCCATATCTATGGGGTAAAGTGGGGGTCTTGCCATCAGATGCAACCACTACACTCCCAACAAAAACTACTAGTACAAGGTTAGTCTATACAAACTAGGAAATTGTTATCTCAATTTTTCCTTTCATGAACTAGGAAAAACTAGGAAGAACCTTGTGTGAGAAATTTTAAAAAAAGCTTGTCCTAGTAGTTCTTGTCGGAAGTGCTGCATATGGGTCTTTCTCCTAGTGTACAACTGATTAAAAACATCAATTTAGAATTAAAATAGCTAACTGATGTTTGTACCAAAAATATTGTGGCAACATATAAACTAAGCCCTCCCCTTTTGGTTTGGGTGTGCCACTGTGAACATAACTTTGTTTTGACTGCCCACATCTGCAAAACAAGTCCCAGCCCTAATTGGGGTTCTGTACAATATGTGTACAATTGTGAATCCTCTTAGTCAAGCTGAAACTGAAGGCCACCTATCTTTCCAATGAGCAGGAAAATATGAACCAGACAGTCAGAGAAGCCACATTTTAGCTTTATTTCAGGTGCCCACTACAGATACTTGGGCATCAGGCACTTAAACTGACAGGTGTCCTGTCAAATCAATTTCCAAAAAGGGTTCCATTGAACACCTCTTCAACCAGGAACCTGGAAAGCTCTTAGAAAAGTCACCATTGGGGAAATAGGTATTTTGATTACACATTCCCATCACTACTCCATCATCACTTTCTCAATGACATGGTTAATATGGGGTAGTCATGGAAATGTGTTGTAAGAAGCCCTGTTTCCTTAACAGCAAGCTCCCTATATAAGACGTTTTCAGGGTGATCCTCAACCCCTTCAAGAGGTGATAGAAATAATCTCAATTTTGTTTCATTTTCATTTTCATCTTTTTTTTGTACATGGGTATTTTTGCTGAGGACTATAAAGGCACTTTGAAAAAATATTTTTATGCTGGAAAAAGGCTTATGTTGGGAATAGGTGGTTTTTGTCTTTTTGTGTTGTTTTTTTTTTTTTTTTTTTTTTTTTTTTTTTTTTTGTGGATTCTCTAGGAGGGACTATCTGTGGTCATAAACTTTGATAGGATATACATTTAGTGTGATATGTTAAATCAAAATCACTCACAAAAAAAATCAAAAATTGAAAGCCCTCCTTCAGGACCCACATGTTACTTGGGTTTAGTATACTACTGTACCAACTACCAAACTATTACACCACAAGGACAATTTCAGGTTTCAGCCTGGAGTATGGTGGGGGTGGATCTGACCTAAGGTCATCCAGGTCCTCCCTGGTCCTTGCCTCATGCCAGCACTGCATGGACATGGGCTGATAGAAAACCCATCAGCCCAGTCAGATCACACCTGGTTCCATACCAGCTCAGAAATAACACAAAGAGCACCTGAGGATGCCTCAGTACAAGCTGGTGGAAGACATGGTTCAGCTCAGGTAGCTGCAGCATGGCATCAACACAGGGTGGGTCTGTGGGGTGACCACTGATTCCCTCTAGCCCAGGTCAACTGGGGGCCATAGACAATGGGACTCTCCAAGTGTAGCAGTTCACTTATGCTGGCTGGGTTTCAGCCTGGTTGGGCCCCAGGTGATGACACCTTCAGGGTAAAATTTTGTTTGAGTTTTGATGTGCACATCCTCTTGCAGTTCCATCTTGACCATGAGCTCACCAGCACAGAAAACTTCAATGCCAACTTAGCTCCTTGAGGAGGTAAGTGAGAGTATGAGCTGATAAGCATTCAATGTACTTGCTGACCTCAACCCTGCACAAGAGGTTCAAGATGGGAGTGCTCACAGCCTGCTGAGGGAAAACATACCCACTCCTATAGTTTTTGAAGATGTGGATTGCACACCAAGCACCCTGTCAATGACTGCAATCATCACCACCAGCAAAAATTACTCGGACAGCCTTGTCCGAGTAATTTTTGCTGGTGGTGCATGAGCAGCTGGCCTGTACTCCCAGACCTCAATGAAAGACCCCTGTCTCTGCCAGCATGAAACCATGATCTGCATCTGTATGCTGTGAATTATATAGAATAAAGTTAGCAGAAACTGAGTAGGTAAAAGGGATACTAGACTAAAATAACTGATAGAGAAATATAGAGTTAACTAGCCTACTCAAAAAAATATATCTGGGCTTCAAAGAAAAATATAATGAAAGAGGAGTTGAAAACAAGGGTAGTACTATTAAGAGTTTGATGTTTCAATTTAATATAAATACAGTTTCTCTGATTGATATCTCATACATGTGTTTCTTGTTATTTCATACAATTTCATTTTTCTTTCCAATCTTGTTCTCATACATCATACTAAACCTAACAGTGATAACCAAAAACTTATATTGAATCCTGTGAACCAGTGCACTGGGTCTAATTCCTCATCATCATGGAATTGGACTCAGTGTAGCTACAAGGATAGACAGGATCAAAGAACTAATCCCTGTTTATCTTGTGCTGGTTCATAAGTACTATCACTTCCAACAATAATTACTAGGACAAGCTTGTACTAGAACTTCTAACACAAGGTTTTTTCTATTTTTCCCTGGTCCAGAACAGGAAATTCTAGATCAAAACTTGTCCTAGTGGGTTTTGTTGACAGTGTATAAGTGAGAGAGTTTATTACTATTGGAGGAAGTAATTGAGAGTTGAGAATAAGGAAACTGGTAGTAAGGGATTTGTAAAGATAAGGGAAGTTTTCTCTTATCTGTAAGAGACTTTACTGTTAATCTATTAGCTTTGATATAACTATTCTAAATTCTTGCAACTATCCTCTTGATAGACCAACAGATAGCAACTGTCAGGGAGTGGCTCCTGTTAGGCCCCTTCCTGGCTTAAAGTTCAGTCTACACTGGTCACACCCAGGTGTAGACTACAGCTAGATGACCTCTGAAGAGAGGATTTAGGGAGGACTAGTCCTTCTTGGACTGGGTCTGGGGTCAAGGCGAGCTACAGTTGAGCACAACAACTGCCTTGCTCCAATCCTTGGTTACTAAGCAGGTGCTTCTTATTTCTGCTTAGGGTTATTTATCTCTACCTTTGTGAGTCCTCACTGACAAAGGGTCTGCAAGACTCTAAGGTTTACCAACCTGGATGATGACCTTTATTTTTATACACCTTTAACCCTGTGCACTATTGAGCAGATGACTTTTATTATAAGTATCCTCAAATATGTGCTATTGGGTAATTTAGGTGGTTCAGTTAAAGGTGAGGGAAGTGGACAGCTCCTGAGCAGGGAGAGGGGGTTTTTATACCTTTCAGGTCACCTCTTCCTTGCTTTTAGCATATGGGCTGACTTGTGGTTGGTTACTCTAATGTCAGGGCCTGTTAGTTGGCTCCTGTCATAAGTATATTATGCTTATGACTCTTGAGACTGAGCCTGAGATGTGGTTCAATTATTGCACTACTTTATTACATATGTAGTACCTATGTTACAGTATGTCTCTACATATGTAATTACTTATTATCCATGTAATACATATGTTATATTATGTATTACACTTAATTCTCCTGGTTACTTTACCTGTGACTGTCTGGTTTCAGTCCATGGGACTGTTACACAGTCCTCAGGGCTGACAGCAACCCTAATATAAAAGTAATATAAAATTATGGCAATTGAGAGTTTAACTTCTAAGGCCCTTCCCTGCCTCAAAAATCCCACAGGGTTTACTAGACAAGCTCCAAATATACTAGGCTATTGATGTCTACTGCTTTGAATAATGCTTGAATATGAAAATTAGTTATTTCTGTAAAAGGAAAATATTCACAAAACAGCACAGGTTCTCCTTAATTCAATAAAGAATGAGGGGTAAAGACTTGATTGATCACAGAGCACAGGAAAAATTTAGCTATAAATCAAACTACTTATAAGGACTTTACTTAAGATAAAATTCTGACTATAAATTTCTAAAACAATGTTGGGATTGATATCAATTGACACCAGATCAGAGGAGCTAGCAATAAATCTGAGTCAGAACTCTATGTGAATCTATGTGAGATGAAAGAGAGGGAGAGATAAATAGAGTTTTTACTAAGGTAGATCTGGTGTTTGGTGTGGGAGAAAATAAAGGAATCAATGCCCAAACAACACCAGGATGTGGAGAGAAAAGATATATAAAGAGCAGCCACAAGCATTTGATGTGATAAAAGCATGAGAGTGGGTACATGTGATTTGACTTCAACAGTGATGATATTTATTTCCCTTTGCCATACCCTCCTTCTTATATATCCACTAACAACAAAATTTGTACACACACAGATGAAGCAAGGCCACATAAATCAAATGGAGAGTCTGCCTCAAAAGAGGACAATGGAATCATGAAGGAATGATGAAAAGAGACTCTCACAACAGCACACATTACAAAAGAACATGGAAGCACCCAATTCACAGCCCATGAACATCACTAAAAACCCAAACAGATCATTTCAAATACATAATTGCTTCATACAGCCCCTTCACTCAATGTATCCATCCACTGATGGAAAACAGGGAAATGAACAGAGTTCAGTTCAATTCCGGTGTTATACACTGCCAAGAAAATTGCATCACATAGAGGCATGCTATGTCACATAGCAGGCCAAGATGCAATGCAATAGGTCTATTTTCCAAGGTAGGGACCTTGAAAAATGGTCCATAGTATCACATGAAGACATGCTATGTTACATAGCAAGCTTCCATGCGATGCAAATATCTTGGCAGTGTATCCTCAAGGTCTTGACACTAATATTTCCTGACATAAGGCACTAGATTTGAGAGGGATTCTGAGGTGATTTCAAACATGACACCATGTGCTCTCATTGATGACTCACCTTCATATGGACAGGGTGGTATATTATGAGAATGGATAGTGGAGAAAGCTTGCTGCTATTGTAACAAGGGAGAGTTATAATTGTGTATTCTAACATACTTGTCTCTCCTGCACTTCATGGAGTAGGCAGAAGCTTTGATAATTCTGATTTTGAAATTTACTTCAGTCTGACCAAAGAAGATGAAGATAAAATGACATGCTTGGCCAGGGCAGGCAAACTGTAAGATGGATACCACACTGGATAATCTGCTGAAGCATTGGTGGGGTTTTGTCTGGTGCTGGATTGATGAACTGGGTTTTGAAGATTGAGATCTGTGGTGGGAGTTTAGTTTGGACTATGGGTGTTCGTAAGGGGGTTATTTGTGGTTAGACAGGTCTGAGGGCAGGTTCAAAAATAGGAATGCATAAAGTCAGAGATATTCAGCAGAGAAGAAGACACCATTGTTGCCAGCACTGTAATGCACCTCAAACTCCACACTTGTGTGGAGGCTGAAAAACACAAGGAAAGAGGGTTGAAGACATTAGTAGTCAAGGAGGTCAAGCTACAGGTATGCCCTCTCCAATGTTTTACATTTCAATCCACAACTGATGACAGCTCCCAAAGCCGCATAGCAGGCCATTGTCTTTGGCAGCCTGCCTGCTTATACTGCCTGGCTGGATGCCCATGGGGTTTTGGCCAATGCATTGACACCAAAACCTTGGGTTTGTAAGACTTCCTGCATCATCCATGTCAAATCTGGGACTGACCACCCACCCATCCTCAGCATCAGTTATTTACTCACTCACAAGCTTGGAGTCTTGATGTGCTTGGTCCTGCATATGGGGGGCTCCTGCCAGAGGATCAAAAGGACCCATTATGTAAGATTGTCAATGAAAAGGCCAAAGCCACACATAAGGAGTTCTTGAACTTGGTAAGTGCCTTCTTTCCTCCCATAACCTGTCAACTGTCTTGCCTGTGATATTTCTTACCTTTGTTATCTGCTGCCTCAGATATGCCAGTACATGCCCATGCCAAGATCCACTGTGGCCACACCAGACTGCCCAGTTCCTGACATGAACCTGATGACCTATAATGTACATGACCTGTAAGCTCATTGGAACTTCCTTAATCTGACCAGCCATTTCATGGCTTCAATCTCCGCCAGGTCCTCTTCAAAGCTTTGAAAATGGACCGTGCTGATGATCTCACTCAAAGCAAAGTCCTCGCAACCACCCATCACTTCACCCAAGTGTGATGTGTCTTCATTGTGAGCAACCCCTTTCTGTAAACATTTTCTTACTTTGCTTACACCTTTTTCCCAGCTTTCAGAGAGCTATGGTTAGCCACTGGGCATACAATCAGGGTGAATACCCCAGGAAGTCTCAATGGGAAGCCATTAATGCCAAGCTCCATGACCTTTGTCAGGAGATGGCGTGCTTTCGGTATGCATAAGTGGAATTCCTTTCCAACAGCACCAGGACTTCTTACTCGGCCCACTTCTGCCTCCCCCCAACAGATATTCAATCATGTCTGCCTCATGGAGGATGACGAATACCATTTTCCCGGCAAGCTCACCTTCCGCGAGATGCACCACAATCCTTTCCCCCTCCCCACCCAAGCTCGAATGCTTGAGGCTGTCGTGGAGTTGCACGCACGCTTTCCAGGAACCCAGACCCCGGACGAGTTTCTTTATTCCTAAAGCCCCGTCAAATGTAGTCCTCCATGAGTAGCTGACCTCGATCCAACAAGCCTCTGACCTCATCAAATATGAACAGTGTAGACTCAATATGTAATGTAAACCGTTGGTTTGCTTCGTAACCTCTCTCTGCCAATGAAACCACACTGCATGCGACCTGTGTACTCCCGGCCCATCTCGCACATGCAAAGCAGGATACTTCTTGCCCTCTCACCTGCCAGGCCAAATGGAGGCCACCGGACCCGGCCTCAGCCCAAGTCCCGATCATCAGCGGAGGCGTAGCCCAGTTATTGACCGGTACCTTGAGCCTTTACCTATTGTGCCAAATCGGGGGTGCCGGAGCCGGGCTGCCCATAAGTCCTTATCTGCCAAGGGGTACCCTGCATGTAAACCGCCGGTGAATGGGAATGGCCCAAGGGAAAGGCGGTATGCACTGGGCATGCCCACGGTGCCATGACGGCGTAAAGACCAGTTAGACCCGATTTGGCCCAGTTTGGCCCAGTTTGGCCCAGTTTGGCCCCCGAATATGTGCTCGTTGGCCGCAGCCAGGTCCGGCCTGGAGCTTGGAGACACTGTCTGCACAACGGGGATGGCCCATGTGTGAACCGGATGGACACCAGAACGCGTCAGTTGGCTGGTCGCGTCCAGGTTTCAAACAGTCGCGGGCAACTCCTGTGCTGTAAAATAAACCGTCCGCAGTAAGAATCCGGGGCGACCCCGTTCCGGAAAACAGTCGCGGCACGGTAGGACTGACCCGTTGGTGTATAAACTTACCGACTGTTGTGCAATGTGCAATTCATGAGATCGTTCAACCCATTTGAAGCCTTCGTTGGGTGGTAAGGCGAGTAGAGGTCCACGAAAGTCCACGATGTCTACCAGCTGTGATACGCTATTCAGACAATTACCGAACGATATCATAACGAACACTGGCTCGACCGCCCGAGACCACCTCGCCAAGGATCGTAACTGGATGCAATGGGTGCGCACACCTTATCAAGAAATGAGGTCAGTCGGATGGTCTTTGATTCCACCGCATCAACGCAGATCCGACTAGGCGCAAATCTCTCTCTCGTCGGCATCCTGGCTTGTTCCCGTTCTTGGAAATGGTCTATAGAACAGCAGGTAGAAGTATCTGGTTGGCCTGTACGTCGCACTTCCTTCCATTCTAAAGATCAACCATTCTAGAGTTATGGCCATCAGAGAGTCATTTGATTGATTGGTCTTCCGTAAACCAGGTCGGACTCCTCTTCTTTGGTGTCTCGCTTCTAGCTATCGTAGTTGGCGGTGTAGAGTACTGCCAAGTGCATGCTCAAATGGCTCGGAACTTGGGCATTGCTCAGAGTGGCCTGTCAGTTCGTCGCCATCCTAGTTTTCTGATGCTTTATGATCTGATGCCTTCTCTGTGTCTTAAGCCTTTCACAAATATTTATATTTACGGTCTCACTCATCACCATTTGTTTGTGTCTGGCGGAATATGCCTGCAATCAAGATTGAGATCTTTTGAACATTCCGACTAATCACACCTAGTTCCACATAACGCCAACTATCTGATTGGGCCGTCTATGTCGGCCATCTGACGAAAGCAGATCTGGAAAGCAAGGACTCAGACTGATGGTTTTGTGCTCATAATGTGACCGGTGACCTCTTTTAGCGATTTGATCAAACGCGCAAAGGGTTTATTGCTGCTGGTAATGTCTTTTAGGGGGGGGGGAGCATTTGGTATGCCTCTTCGCACCAAATTTGCACTGTAGGACTTTTGGTAGAAAACGGAAGAGCCAACACTCAAGTGGGTCGTGTCGATCAAGTCGGCAGCAATTAGTCTGGCAAAATGGTCAAGTCTTGCTGCTCACAAGACTCTAACTCTTACATAGCTACTCACTGGGCATTGAGGAATTAGAGGCAAAATTTTCGAGCCTCCGAATTGTGATGACTGCTATACATATCCTATATTTGAAAGCGTCCCTGGCACATAAAAAATCACGAATTGGCTGCACTATCAACCGCTTCGCGATCCTCAGCTTCAATCACGTCCATATCCAATGGATAAGTCAACATTGCCGCAACTCCGGTGAGTTCACTGAGCCCTATGTATGAGGTACACATGTTCGAGCAAGAAATGCACACGAATCAGTAAGGAGGGTGGTTTGAGATTCATGAGGCAATCTACGCAACTTGTTCCTGATGCGTGCATGGTTGAAAACACTAGCACTGTACCACCGAATTGCTTTACACTCTCTGTTAAGTCGATAAACTTCTTGCGCCTGACTGGGTCCGAATTTCTACTTGGTCAGTAATATCAAGGCAGTAGATAGATGAGTATAATGACCTGCTGTGAAACAAGTTAACAACACTGAGCTATAATGAAAAAATGACCCCCACCGAAACAGTCCGTCGCTGATCAAAAGCGTCCCAATCGCCCCTCGCTCAGCAGCTTTGTCAATATGACTCTCGCCGTACCATGCTCGTAGTTCGTCTGAGACAAGCATCTTGTCAAATTTTTCGAGGGCTTGAATTTCTTTCGAATACTTTGTGTCTTTAAGTTGATTGGCAATCTGAGGCGAGCTTAATACCTCGTTGAGAGATCGAACATGAGCGGAGGTGATGGGAAGTCGCTTGATCTTCGGTTTGGAAGTTAATAAGCCCTTGTTTCCAGTTTTCTACAGTTGAGAAAGTTGCTCGTCAGAACAATACAGGTGTACGTGAATTTTGAGGGGAGGTTCATCATTTACCACTGCTTCCGCAATCACCCATTCGTAGGCGGAGTCTTTCGAGGTACCAGGACTAGCAAAGATCACGATTTTGAGATCGTCCAAGTTGAAATGCTTGAGAATTGCATCATAAATCTGGCGATAAAACTTGTCCATCACCTTATCCGGTCCTCCACCAGCATGTCCCGCTTTCTTCTTCTTAGCTACATTTACTTCTATTCGCTGTTTGACAACGGTGGTGTGAGAGCCGATCAAGCAGATCGTCGCTCTGCCGGAGTCATCGCAGAGAATTGCTCCAACATCGGCCCCTCTTGCCGAATCAGCAGACTCTTTGATTCGTTCGAGATGGATGGAATCCCAGCCTCCTGGACCCTTAATAATGGTAAATTGACAGCCAGCTTCGAGGTCTAACTTATGAAAGGCACCCATCTTGACGTGTGGATTGGGTTCTGATACCACACCGGAGACGGTCAGTAAAGCTGTGTCCGTTACCGTCTTTCTGGCGCCAGTCGACGGTCCATCTCCGGCCATCTCCGCCCCATCTAATTCGACGCCCGAGTAGGTCATCTTCTTGACCTCGATGGTCAGTTTTGTTTTGATACGATGTGATTCTTTATTTCCAGTACCAGAGTTAGTCTCAGTGATAATCTTTCGGTCGGTTAATGCCTTAACTTCGTCACCCTATCATAAAGGCACAAAGTCTCAGCTTGGGTGGAACCTCATTTTCAGAGATACAAGCAAAACAAAAAAAAATGTGCTCCGACTTAATTACTAACGACGTGGATAAGATTGTAAGCATGCCACATGTCTTCGTCATTTTCGGCTTGCAAGGTCACCCGACCCGCTCTGGTCTTGTCGACGATTTTCTTGATTTGCTTCATGATGAGTATTTGAGTGTAGTGGCAAGGGGAAGGTCGATCAGCCAGCAGGTGGGAAGCTTCGTAGCGGACAAGTTGAAGGTTTCAGACTGAGGCGATGAGTCATCTAGAGAGCCGGTCAGGCGTGGTTGATAAGAAAAAGCCGAGGAACCATGTGACTCTTGCTTGAACTCTCAGGGGGTGGGCACCTTCGAATGGCGCTCACCTCCGATGCTAAAAACCAAAGACCCTACCGCTTTGTTATGTAGGCCCTGATCCGGCGTTAGCCAGCAACCTGCGGATCTTTTGAAGCTTGGGTGGGTTTGTGGCATTTTCACCCCGGCTGGCAAACAAATCTTTCATCACTGCGAATCAACAAAAAGTGTTGTAGAAGCAAACATGACAAAACTTCACCGTACCATGAGAAACAACACAAAATTGAGACGTCGTAGCATTCGATGGACCTTGGAAGAGCACTTCGAATAGCCTCTGGCTTCTTTGTCAGTGTGCACACGCCGTAGTGCTTGGTCTGAATATGTCCCAAGAACAATGTGAACCAGGTTTTATGCGGTAATTCACATCTCTCACATGTGGGTCTGATGAGTATTTAAACATAAAGATGAGGCTCCAAATCCCAAAACATCAGTTCCCCCATGGCAACGAGAAACTTTACACATTGTTGAGATGCCGATTTGGAACCTACGAATAGAATCAGCTTGCTCTTGTAGAGAGGGTTTCGCAGCTAGAATATTCAAAGCTTTAGATTGTACCCTAACGTTTTTTTTTGCAAAATGATAAACATCACATCACGCAAGGTCATATTATCACCAAATTATGAGGAATACATCTCTAGTCCAATCAGGTCACCCAAGATCAACGGGAGACAAAAATCCCACGTTGAAGTTTGTATCATACATAGAAGACTGACCAGGAATAAAACCGAAGGGCAAACCGCTACTTCTTGTGCGCTTTAAGCATCGGATCCTGGACATAGTCCGCGAGATCATTTTTAGCTGCACGGAAGTCTAAAGAGGTATGCTGGAATATGGAATCGAAAGGGGAGGAGATGCGCTCACTTGGAAGGGTTTGTTACATGACGTACAAACATAGAATAATGTCATGGCTAACGAAGATCAACATCTAGCTTGTGAGTGTTTCACTCAAGTGAGTCCGTGTTTGAGATGAGTATAATTGGACGCAACTTGAAAGGTGCCGCTTTGACTGATCTTGACTATTGTATGGATCCAACTGTTGATCAGCCCAAATTGGCTTTCTTGGACCTCCTTCTCGAAGCCATGAATGTATGGTGGATGAAGAAAAATGACTCACAAGAAGACAGCCTCTCGATGCTCACCTGAGTCAAGGTTGAGAACTTTTTGAGTTTATCTATTGCACATCTCCAAATAATGAAATGGGACTTACAGAAGGGACATGTAATCGTCGCCCTAGGCTAAGGTCCGATCCAGAATTGTCAACAACAGTCAGATAATTTCTCGAAGATTACTAATTTCTTCCCTCACCAAAAAAACAAAAAAAAGAAAAGAAAACTCACCAACGTAGGATCGGTGTTCAAGTCCTGCGTCACGCCCGCACTCTCTCTGAATTTGAACCGATATATCAAATTGTTCAGTATACTTTCTAAAACGAGTAGCTCTTCTTTATCTAACCAAATTAATCCGTCACTCAACTTGGAGTCAGCCATCAGGTCATTGCGATACACAGACCATTTCTCACCCCTGGCCTCTTCTGTCAGAGCCGCTTCCTCGTAATAGATGCAATTCCGACATGCATAAGTGAGTACTTTGTTAACTTTATCAGCCTAAACCCAGCCCAGTCAGTAAACTGAATATCAAGGACTCGTTTAAATCACAAGTTCACCCTCGGATAGAGTAGATTTGCACTACATATCATTGAATGATGATCAGCTTAAGGGGACACGAAAGCGCGACAATGCAGACCTTTTGTCACACGCTTACCAATCCCGACAGAACCGTAAGCTGGACATTTGAGCAAAAAAGAAGCTCCTCGATGATCAAGAATCAGGTTCGGTTTGGATATATAATCGACGTCTTTCTAGTAAAGTGGGTTGGCGACTGGGGTGTCGAAGCGGCGTGTTCAGAAAGCGTTTCCTGGAAAGAACTTTGGTACTGACTGACTGCAGCTTGCTGTGATTACAGGGATACTTGAGCAAGGTCACATGATCTTCAACTCGTTATCAGCATACGACACTGCAATATACGGCTGGGCGCATTCATTCAACCTCAGAAATTGAAAAATTCGATCAGAAAGCCCCAAATCACATCTTGACCAACCCAACCCGCAAGACCTAGACACGAACCGAAGATGCTAGGACTCAAAGCAAGGATGGTAGGCTATAATCTACCCTTAAGTTTGGTTAACACCCTACTTATTGTATCCCAAGACCGACTGATCATATTAGATATGTTTTGTCCTGTCTCTATCTAATTTGATTCACAAACAACGGCTGACGGCGGAATCGCTTGGCTCAGCTAATAATCGATAATTCGGGTGGATTGGTAGCCGAGTGCATCAACGTCCTCAAATTTAAAGGCCGTCAGGGACACGCTCGCATAGGTCATCCATTCATTTCGATACCCCTTTTAAAGCTAGGATCCTAAAAATCTTCGGTTTAAATCACAGGGGATGAGATTGTTTGCGTCATTAAACGAGCGCGACCTATCCCACAAACATCTTCCGGACCATCTTCCTCCTCATCAAATCTCTTGGCCTCCAACAAGGTCCGACGAGGCGACATCCGCCGAGCAGTGATTGTACGGACAAAGAAGGAGACCAATCGGTCCGATGGACGATCGATCCGATTTGATGACAATGCTGCCGTTCTACTCAACAACAAGAAGGAGCTTCTAGGGACTAAGATTAATGGTGTAGTTGCTGCTGAGCTGAGAGAAAAAGTTGTTCTTTTTTTTCTTTTTTTTTTTTTTTTTTTTTTTTTTTTTTTACATAGACCTGGATGGATAAAGGATGATCTCTGATACAATTCCTCTTTTTTTCGACTTTGATAGGGCTGGGGTCGAATTATGTCTTTAGCGTCAAGGGTCGTTTGAAGTGCATGACATGCATGTAGGATTTGAAATACGCGACGTTAACACTTACTTCTCAATTTGCTAGATCACTCATCTGCCCAGTTGTAATTCATAACCCATATCACCAAGTCACGCTGACAAACATCATTGGCTTTGAATCAGGGGTAATTATCAATTGTCATCGTGCTTCTACCAAGTTGAACGTGCAGATTCAAAACCAATGTCACGGCTTTCTCTATAAGCCTTTTACAGGGCCTGCGTACATACATATGGGGGTTTTCTCAAAAGAGCAGTTTGATGGTTTGAAGGTGTGAAGTAAACGGTGAGAGGGTGAAGACTTGCGAGAGAAATTTCACGATGAAGATTTAGTGTTAGACTAAGAGCTAGTTCATCACCGGCTTTGAGTCGTGAAAGCCACTCACGTTGACAGTAGCTCTTGATGCTTCATTGTGTTATTCCCGTGCCCCTCGACGTAACTGATCCTACCACTGGGCGTGACGGCCTCACATTGCGCATCTTCGAGGGTATATATATAAATGTAGTGCATTGTAAGAAGGATAATGGATCGACCGCCGTCTGAAAGCGACAAGCAAAGCGCTCGAGTCTTATTCATTTTTGAATTCCAGTCCGAATATACATGTCGATCTACATCATCTATACAAACCTCATCAACCAAGTCACATTCATTAGTCATTAGTTGAGGATTATAACTTGCTCGGATTGCTCCACATGTATTCTCTTGCGCGAGACCGATATATATTCCGATCGATTGGACCTGAGTTTATCTGTGAAAATTTGCTCCCCATGAGGCGCAATAAAACTTGAGTCAGCTGTGCTAGAACCAGGAGGAGCCATTGAACTTGCTCAGACTTCACTCGATCTTTATTTCAATGGGGTTGGACTGTGAACCGACGATCCGATATATCCCGTGTCCGAATATCATTCGGTTGATTGTGGGCGATTCTCATCATGACAGCGTTTTGTACTGTAGGTCGCAAACTTTTTTTTACGTCCTAGTACGCGCACGGAAGGTCTGATACGAGTGGTAATCGATTATAGGACCGAAATTGCACCTGATCACTGTTCTCAACTGTGTTGGTCTCAGCTCCCGAGTTTATCTTGCGAACCACCAGCAAAGCGCTTTGATGCCGCGCTTGAAGCATGTCACGCAAGCGGTTTCCACCGTTTTGCACCTTTTGGCGTGTTCCTTACAGAAGCAGGCCTGGTCCGCTGACCAGATACACTGCTGTGAGCGGTCATAAGGTTCACCAGAATGATTTTTTTGTTGAGATATAGTCTCAGTCAGATATTAGGTGAGGTAGTGACTTGGTCAGATTTCAAGTCTTAGATTTCATCAAGTCATAGACACCTTTCAATCTCTTCAACCTGATAGACAGAATAGAAAGATGGGATGAGGACTCATGAAGATTAAAATTATTTTAGTTGTCTTAGAGTGAAAGAAGGTTGTGAGTGAGAGCGTGTGATTGGGATGTAACTGGGTGGAAGTTTTGCTGTATTTTTGTATTTTTTTTTTTTCATTTCTCTCTCTCTCTCTATTTGTGACATTGGGGCAGTTCTCGAATCAGTCATAAGGGGAGAAGTTCAACTGCTCTGATTCTGTCTTCACTCTTCATTGAATGGAGAATCAGACCAAGTCCTATCTCACTTGTTTAAGTCAAACAGTCTCATAGTAGTGTAGTCCTGACTGTTTTCTTTCAGAGTCTGATCTTTTCTTTTCAACTGTTTCTCTGTGATCCTTTTTTTTTTGTTTAGAAAAAAAAAAAGCTTAGAATGTTTATAGTGCGTTACCTCCTCTGTAAAATTATAAACAACCTTTTGGTCTGAGTGAATCTACAAGCTGGTGATAGGTAGACAAAAGTGAAGGTTCGTGGGGTGGGCATTGGGCACACGGAGGGTGGCTACTATATATCTAGAGGCTAGAGCATCTGTCTGTTTACAATTTTGAGTATCTTGCAAATCAGAATTGACTCTGGTCGCATAAAAGCTCATTTCATGACTCCTTCGTCTTCTGCTTCTTCCCTTCGCCATCAAATTTGACAAAATTTCTTTCGAGTCATCATTTCTTATTTTTTATTTTTTTTTATTACAAAGTGAACTTGGTACCCGATCATGAATCAAGAATCAAATTTGAAAGTAGAACTCGTTCCTAAATTTGTAATTGAACTTGTGAATGATAATGCGTTCACTTTTATCTCAGCTGCCCTAAAAAGAATCACCTCGTCCATGTTTAATCTATTGGTATCATTAATTTTTATTGTATTGCTTACTTTATCAGATTTATTTATCACTTTCTTCAATCTCTTAATCCCATCTCGTGATCTTCATGAGACTGTTCCAAAACCTTTTTCTGCTGAAGAACCACCTAGTGTTTTTGAACATCCATTCATCTATTTACTTTGTAAACTAGCTAACCTATATGATCCTCATCAAAAACCCGAATGGATCAAATTTTGGTCAACTTGGGATGGGATCGATCATGATGGTAATTGGGGAGAGGTAAAAGTGGGTAAATTAAAGAAGGAGAATTATTCCAGAAGTCCATGCCCCGCAATAAATGCATTAGCAAATCACGTTTGTCATTAATCCTTCCTTCTACTATATATATATTTCTATTCTCATTCTCTTCTTTTTCTTTTTTCTTTTTTTCTCATTTTGCTAAAATCAAATCATTTTGTCCTTAAAATCACTTTCGGATGCCAAAATACGCTTTGATTTGTGTAATAGGGTATCATTAAGAGATCCGGTCGTAATTTATCCTTTCATGAAATTGCTTCTGCTATCTCTAGAACCTACAATCTATCACCAACCTTAGCCATTCAACTTTTAGCAAGTTCCTATCCGATCTTCAAAGGTCGTACGGGAATTGACTTATCTGATCTTTCAGCACATGGACTCATTGAACATGATGGAAGTTTACTTCGTTGAGTAATTTTTTTTTTTTTTCTTTTAGCTCTCCTACAAATGATCCTGTAACTAATCTAATCATTTGTTGGTATTGATTCTGAATGGAAAAAAAAAGGTTCAGATGTTAATTCGCCTGATTATGAGTTTATTCCTGATAATCAGTCATATCCATGTACCAACCTCATCAATCGATTTTTCCCTGATTCTCCACATCCGATGACTTTTATGGAACTATCAAATTCGCTCGCCTTACGTCGCGCTGAATGTGAAGCTAGGAATGGCACTTTCTATCGTCATGTTCTTTCTGATCTTTTTGGTAGTGGTAATTGTGGTCTTATGCTCGAAGTCACGGATGGGAATCGAAAAGTCATTCGCGCCTGGTTTGGTATTCACGGTCATGAACACTTTCAACCACGATGGAAACCTGCGAATCGTCAAGCGTTCGGTACCTCAATTCTACGTGCCCAGATTTTGATGTTCAGGATTGAATTGGGTACGGGATGGAATGGGGCGGTAGGGATGAAGAGAAAACAAGAGATTCATGGACACGCCTAAGTATTTGCTTAGCTAATGTCCTAGTTTTTCAGTGTATTTTGTTTTTTTTTCTTTTAAATTTTTTTACACTATCTATTACAATTCTCGAAACGCTTGCAGTTTTCAAAAATAATAATCCAATTTTTCAGGGGGGTTATGGGTTATGCAGGCCGATTGTCGTGCAGGAGAGGCACCTGTAAATTGCAATATAAAGATTTTTGTCTATTGAGTTTTTCAGAATGTTTTTGTAATGAGCAATCATTACAGTTTGGCTGATCTCGATATCAGTATCAATATCTTGCCTTTGTCATCTGTTGTCTCCAAACAAAGATCATGAGGTCTCACCTGTCGATCCACCTACCCTCCCATGAACTCTACCT
>MU167546.1:19788-32181 GCA_015951145.1 Cronartium quercuum f. sp. fusiforme G11
TTGACTGAGAAAGTCCTATACACCAAAATTTCAAGTAAATAAGTACTCTTTTGTGCTACTGTATAAGGGTTTCTTTTTATTCTACTTATAAATCCCTTTCAGCATTTTAACAAAAGTTGTTTGCATTATAATTTCGTGCATTTTCTATTAATCAACCACTAATCTATCCCTAATATTTGCAAAGTCATATTTTCTTGTAGACCTAAAAAAAGTGATTAAAATGTTGTTATTGCCAATTTTCTAATAGGATGTTCTGTAAACATATCCTAATAATGTCCTTATATGTAATCATGTTCTTAGACCATTTTGGCACACCACAACGTGTTTCTGGATCAAGTACTAATTACTTGGACACTCTATAACTTTATACACTCCATTTTGGGTTAATCATTCCCTGTTACACAATTGTTGTATACTGAAATCTCACCATAGAGTGATTGCCATGGCCAATAAGAGTCAGTGAAGAGAAGTACAAACATATTTTGACTTCTGTCAAAGCCTGATATTCAGATAAGGCTTGACAAATTTATTAGTGAACATATCCACAATAAAATAAAATTACTACCTTAGTAGCTAGCCAAATTTCATGATTTTTTACTCACTTTTCTTAGAGCTAAGCTGACAAGGGTAACCATGGTCAACTTATGGTTGAGTATTCATTACAGTGTTGTGTATTTAATCCTGTTGTAAGTACATACTTAAGGCTCTTGATACTGAGCCTGCACTGTGATTATTCATTATTACATATGTGTACACATGTCTAATGTTGTACACTTTTATGGTTACATATGTACTTTCATCAGTACTATATGTAATCTTATGTTACATTTGTCTTTACACCTTCTTACTGTTACAGTACTTTTAGTAATATGTGTTTAACACTCTATGGGTATGCTACACATTCCTCAGGTTTGGTATTACATATGTATTCCTATTAGTACTATATGTAATCTGTGTGTTACACTTGTATTTATGTGTGTACTATATGTAATCTTTGTGTTACATTTATATTTACATGTGTGCTATTACAGTACCCTCTGTACTTGGTGTGTGACAGTCTGTGGGACTGCTGAGTAGTCCTCAGAGCTGACAATTTGTGAATCTTAGTGGTGGTGGTAAAAGATGGGGAAAATCCTCCTACTCTTGGTCAGGGGAGAAGGGTTTATATACCCTTCAGGTTACCTCCTCCACACTTTTAAAATGTAGGTTGACCTGTGGCTCTGTCCTATGCTGTTACAGGGTTACACAGGTCCACTTGTAGTTGTGTACTCAAGTGACAAGCACCACCAAGAAAGTTGCATTGCATAGAGGCATGCTATGTCACATAGCAGGCCAAGATGCGATGCAATAGGTCTATTTTCCAAGGTAGGGACCTTGAAAAATGGTCCATGTATCGCATGAAGACATGCTATGTTACATAGCAAGCTTCCATGTGATGAAAATATGTTGGCAGTGAAGGCCTGTTAGGTGGCTCTTGTCATAAGGATTTTTTATGCTTATGACTCTTGAAACTGTGCCTGAAATGAAGCTTCATATTATTACATCAAAATTACATATGTATTACACTAGGTACTCTAAATGTAATACCTATGTTACACTCTGTGTTCTCCTATGTATACTGAGAAAGTCTAAGAACATGGGGATCTGATGATGAAATGTAAGGGTGAGTTGAGGTACTGTCCTCTTCTTTACTCTTTCCCTGCAGGTGAAGATGTCTCTGACCTTATAGATAAGGTTTTGTGGGGTTAGATGTTGTATGTCAGCCTAGCTCTGAGAAAAGTGAGTAAAATCACGAAATTTTGCTAGCTACTAAGGTATTATTTTTCTTTTTGTTGTGGATATGTTCACTAATAAATTTGTCAAGCCTTATCTGAATATATCAGGCTTTGACAGAAGTCAAAATATGTTTGTACTTCTCTTCACTGACTCTTATTGGCCATGGCAATCACTCTATGGTGAGATTTCAGTATACAGCAGTTGTGTAACAGGGATTGATTAACCCAATAAGGAATATATAAAGTTATAGAGTGTCCAAGTAATTAGTACTTGATTCAGAAACACGACTAAAGTGATATAAGAAAGAGGTGACAAATAGACTGACTCTTGTTTTACTTCTAGAGAGAATATTTGTCAAAATTTAGAGGAATTTGATGAGGTAGAGATCTAGTATATGTAATAAAGCAAGAAATCAATCAAATAACTAATAAAAAGAAGGTTGATCACAAAATTAGACTTCTAGAAATGAAACATACAACTCTACTAATGATTCCTTAGAATAAAAGAGGGATATGTAATAAAATATACTACACTGCCAAGATATTTGTATCGGATGGGCCTATCCGATGTTCTATCACCCCAAGATATGCGATGCAGTGTCAGTAGGATTAGGTGCGATGGAATTACTATTGGTATCTAATGCTCTGACACCATATTGCAGTGTAATTCCATCGCACCTAATCCTACTGACACTGCATCGCATATCTTGGGGTGATAGAACATCAGATAGGCCCATCCGATATAAATATCTTGGCAGTGACTATGTGTTACATTTTGTTACACATGTTTATTGTATGTCATCATTTGTTACATAAGTCTGTGAGATTTCTGCACAGTCCTCAGGGCTGACACCTAGTGATTTATAGCTTCCAAGGAACTTCTGGGTGAAATTATGGGGATGACAGCTTTCCAAACCTCTGCAAACTACAGGAGCTCTAGGGCCTGGTGAAAGGTGGAAAGAGGAACAATCAGCTTCCCACAAATTGAAGGAGGCAGCTGCTCCCCTCCCAAATAATCATAGTCACTCTGAGCTGTATAGCCTTATATAGCATCAAATGTATTGACTACACATTCACTTCAATGAATTCCTTCATCCAACTTCATGAGAATTTGTGTCTATTTAGAAATTGCTTGACCATGGTCAGTATAAATGCACTGCCAAGATATTTGTATCGGATGGGCCTATCTGATGTTCTATCACCCTGAGATATGTGATGCAGTGTCAGTAGGATTAGGTGCGATGGAATTACTATTGGTATCTAATGCTCTGACACCATATTGCAGTGTAATTCCATCACACCTAATCCTACTGACACTGCATCGCATATCTTGGGGTGATAGAACATCGGATAGGCCCATCTGATACAAATATCTTGGCAGTGATGGAAAGATCACAATGCATGTGGAAAGAGAGATTGGGATGAAATCAAGAGCATATGGTTTCATCTCATGACTAGTTTGATCATTCATTACTACTGCAATCATGAAACATTGGATTTTGACTGTGTAGTTACTGAGAATGGTTAGGAGGTTTTGATCCTTTTTGCTTGCTGTACTCCACTTGGTGAATTGGTACCTTGATAATAAAGAGTTCCAACAACTCCACTGATACAAAAGTGATCCAAATGGGGTTGAGCAACTCTTCAACCCTGATCACTAGCTCACACTGACCTAGAAGAAGAAACAACAATAATAAAGGTTAGGGATAGAAAGAGAGAGACATGTGAAAGAGGGTCTACAGACTCAGGCTGTCAGTGATAGGAAACAAGAAACACTATATATATTCTGTGGACAGCCAATTTTAATAGAGAAAGTCAGGTACTTGTCAGAGAGAAATAGAAACAGAAGAAATAGAAAAATAAGGTATACCTGAAAATAAGGGTTGACTTACTCTTTCCCAGCTATAATTGAGCTTAGGGAAAGAGTAATCCTTGAGTGCAAGAGATGAATGAAGTATAGCGCTGGAGGCTGCTTAGTATAAGCATACTATTCTTTTAGCCTGGTCCAATGTGCGCTACTGTACCTTTTTACAGATAAAACCTTCCACACATTCAACTCCCATCAACACAAACAATGGTTACTTTTACATGATTGTTCAACCTTTGATTATTATTTTACAAACCATTCTCCTTGGAAGCTTCTCTACTTTCTTTTGCTTCTCTGTTCACCTATTCTCCACTAAGCAAGAACAATTGCAAATGATAATTGCAATTGTATCTTCAACTTTTTCTACATATGACACAGGAGATCAGATCTGATTTTCATCTAGCCAAGTCCACACTCATGTTCTAAATAAAGGTGTCTAATCAAATTCCTTAAAAAGGACTCTGAAATACACCAAGAGAGGGCACTCTTGAGTTAAATATGATTGGACAGTGGAATGACCCCTGGCCAAACATGGTTATCTGCCAAAATCCATAGTCAAGAACCAGTCGCTGGTGGACTTGAGGCCAAAACTCAAGAGTTAAGCTATGGAGTTGGGCAGGTAACTATTTCCAGATAGAGGGTCTCAGAAATTCTGGATGTCTTGAAACAGAATACACTGCCAATATATTTTCGTCGCATGGAAGCTTGCTATGTAACATAGCATGTCTTCATGTGATACTATGGACCATTTTTCAAGGTCCCTACCTTGGAAAATAGACCTATTGCATCGCATCTTGGCCTGCTATGTGACATAGCATGCCTCCATGCGATGCAATTTTCTTGGCAGTGTGAGTATGAGGCACTCCTTCTTTTCTCTCTAAAATATAGCTGACCTGAACAACAGATGCACTGCCAAGATATTTGTATTGGATAGGCCTATCCGATGTTCTATCACCCCGAGATATGCGATGCAGTGTCAGTAGGATTAGGTGCGATGGAATTACACTGCAATATGGTGTCAGAGCATTAGATACCGATAGTAATTCCATCGCACCTAATCCTACTGACACTGCATCGCATATCTTGGGGTGATAGAACATCGGATAGGCCCATCCGATACAAATATCTTGGCAGTGATGGAACAAATTATGCTAGAGAGAGAAGCTAGAAAGAGAGTAGGATTATGTATATGCACCTATAAGAAGGCACAGCAAAACAAAAGAGAGGACATGTGAGGTGTGCCTATGTGAGTGTGCTGATCTTAGTACTACTGATGAACTACACAATATTAGATGAGCAGGGTACTGTAAAGCCATGACCTATGGCTTTACATAGGCCTACACACAGCACTTGGAGGGACTTCTTATACCCCTACATGAGTGTCTGTCCTAGCTCTAGGGATTCTTGGACTTCTCCTCATATCTGTACCTTGAACTAGGTATGTCTTTCTTTCTCTCTCACACACTTTCTCTTTCTCTCAAAACTTGTACTGATGCAGGAATTCTTGGACTTCTCCTCATATCTGTACCTTGAGCTAGCTCTGAATTTATAGACTGCACACCAGTTCTAGAAATCCCCCCTTGGTTCCCTTGTGAACCTCAAATTTACCATGAGATCCAGTGAAGGACTTTCCAGTCCTTACAGGTACATTAGTCAATGCTCACTTCCTTTGCCTTGAAACACTTGATAAGATTACAGAGAGGGAAAAAAGTAGATAAAGTGGATGAGTAGTGAAGTGGAGGTTTACATACAATCTCTTTCACAAGATGGGGAAAGAGATCTGGGTACGGAAATATCTTGACTAAATATATATGTATCTAAATGGTCTGTGCTTCATGCTTTGAGATGGATTAGACTATCTGTCTCCACATACTTGGCTCCCTGTATTTCTGGATTGTTTTAAGCATCTCCTTATACTTGTCTTTTGATCACTGATTTCATCAATTGAATCTTGACAGGGTCTTTTACTTTCCAACTGGCTTTTACCCAAGAGTACTCTCTCCTACTGTATTTCGAGGTCCTCCTTGAACTCATTGATTTGTTTGGTGAGATTTAAAAGCAAAATTGAAAATTAAATTCTTTACCAATTAGACTAAATATTCCCCAAGGCCATACATATCAAACCAAACTCCCAAACTGACACCAAGCTTACAGTATGCATAGAAATGTATCTTGGATTGTGAGAATGATTTAATTTACTTTTAACCATCCTAACCTTGTCAAAAAATGACTCTGATTTCTTTATTCATGTCTGATCTTTTTGATAGTTTAGGTGGTTATAGAATATCATATATCTCTGAACACCTGCTTAATTATGTACAAGAGTAGAGTACATGAAGAGGTTTATTTTATAAATTCCTTTTTTCTTTGGTTCTGCATACGATGATGATGTGTTATAACTGTAGATGTGTAATAATAATTTCAACTGACTGTTATTCAATTTACTGTAAAGCTGTAGTGTACTTGATGACTTCGCCATCTACCTTCATCTCATCCGCCATCCATTCCTTTCTATTTCAATTCTAACTTCACTCTCACTAGGTTTTCCTTTGATTTATTGACTTTCCATGGACCGGACTGATTTGATTCTGTCCAGCCTGGCTATCATACTACATTCAAATTCAAGTCCAACTTACTTTTCTTCTTTAGGCAATCAAAATCAATCAATAGCTTCGACCTTCTGAACTTACTTAGTAACACTTTACAGTTGCTCGAACTTTACTTTCAAAGATGGCGGCCGACCCAAGAAAACAACATCATTCTCAATCAAGTCGATCAAAACAAAGAGACTTTGATGTCCCTCACGAAATTCCAGGGTTCACAATCGGTGACGAAATCGGCCGTGGTTCGTTTGCAGTCGTTTACGAAGGTTTAAACACCATTACTCATCAAAAGGTAGCCATCAAGGCCGTCATCAAATCAAAACTTACCAACAAACTCTTTCAAAACTTACAAGATGAGATTAATATCCTTAAACAAATTCGACATGGTAACGTCGTCGGTCTGGTCGACTGCATCAGTACTACTGATTATATCTTCTTAGTCATGCAATACTGCTCTGAGGGTGACTTGGCCGTTTACATTAAATCAAAATCAAGGACAATCACTCAAGATCATCATCATCAAACCACAAGACCATTAGATATTGATTCACCTGCCACCACTACTTCTCCGTCAACGTCAACTTCCCAGCGGTTTCCTCATCCCAAGGATGGTGGTTTGAATGAATGGGTGGTCAGGAGCTTCTTAGGTCAATTAGGTAAGCAATCCTTATCTCTTTTCAAATTGGACTAGCACATCTCTTGAATGAACTTCACCGAATCTCTTTCGCTCCCCCATAGCCGATGCTCTCTACTTTCTTCGATCACATTCCATTATCCATCGAGATATCAAGCCTCAAAACCTACTTCTTCATCCGTCATCTTCTGCTACCTACCTTGGTCAAGGCCAAACACCTCCTCCTGGCGTTACTTTCACATCCAACAAGTCAGGATCAACTCACGATCACGGTCCGGGTGCAGGCCATCATCGACATGTGCCTCTTGGTATCCCCATCCTCCGCGTCGCTGATTTTGGCTTTGCTAGGGTCCTGGCCCCCAATGCCGGTTTAGCAGAAACACTATGCGGATCACCGTAAGTTGGCATCAGTCTAACATCGTCCGGATAACAAGCCTACACACGTTTGTGACGTTGATGGATTGATCCGATGTTAGACTCTATATGGCCCCCGAAATCCTTCGCTATGAGAAATACGATGCCAAAGCAGATCTTTGGTCAGTAGGCGCCGTACTTTATGAGATGTCAGTTGGCAAGCCACCGTTTCGAGCACAGAACCATGTCGAACTGCTACACAAGATTGAGAAGAGCGAAGATAAGATCACGTTCCCGGAAGATAAGCATGTGGCACAGGATATCAAGGCCTTGATCAGATGTCTACTCAAGCGAAACCCGATCGAGCGTATTAGCTTTCCTGAGTTCTTCCGGCTCGCTGAAGAGGTCTCGACTGTCGGTATCTTGGCTCCCCCAAAGCAGCTACAACGAACGATCAGTGCTCAACCTTCATCTATTCCATCGAACCACCACGACCCTCAACGGATGATGCACCACATATCCCTCGCCAATGGCGGTCTCCCTCAGGGACCACCAACGTCCTCCTTACCTACCCCTACTTCACCCTTGCACACCAAGTCAAGGCGTTCGCCGCCACCGTCCTCGACTGCGTTCGAAGGCGAAGCTGGTGCCTTTCTCATTGACAAGCCCACCAAGGTCACTGTTACCCGTCATAATTCTCTTAACGCTACCAAATCACCACCTAGTACCGTACCCCATCGTCCGAGCTACCAAGAACGATCGTCTACCAAAGCTAGCAAATCACCTCCTTCACCGCCTACGACCACACATCTTGGTTATTATGCACCCTCTCCCAGTGTTCTACCTCAACCTTCAACTGCTGCCCACCGACCAGCCGCTCCGACCTTTCCCGCGAAGTATGTGATTGTGGGCGGAGGTAACAACACTCACCCCAGTGCTCAGCAAGCAGTTGTGGGAATCAAGACTCGGGATTATGCACTCGTGCCTACAACGAAAATTCATGTGCCACCGAAGGCCGAAGAGAGCGAAGATGGAGATTTTGGGAAAGAATATGTGGTAGTGGAAAAGCGATCGGTGGAGATCAATGCGCTGGTTGATGATTTGGCCTCTTCACCTTGTAAGCCTATGAGCTTGGGTAGACGCATGTCTCGAGGCTTCATGCCGCTCTCTGGTATCTCCGGTTCGCCTCACAGCGCCTCCACGCCCCCTTACATTCCTTCCAACTCCTCCTTTCCACCACGTCCAAACCCAACGCCTTCACCTCCATCTTCAGGAACAAATCCACTGATGATTACTAACTACGGAAGGTCTTCGCCTTCTCAGAACTACCATTATAGTCCTTACCCGTCATCCCCCCGTAGCTTCGATAGCGGAGGAGCCGGAGGAGGCATCGGGAGCCTTCCGATCGTTGGAAAGTATTTCCCACAGAACTACAACAATAGTGGCCAGTCCCCAAGACCAGGCGGGATTCCCAGCTCGAATTCAAGTGCAGGTGCAGGCACGCATAGTTTCCCAAATAGTCATCTCGCACGAGCTATCATGTCTTCCACAAACAACCGTTCCCTCCATCCGATCCATCACCACGCCTCACTCTTCTCCCATACCGCCTCTACTTCTAAAGCAATGGTCATCGGGTCTTCGTCTTCTTCTGGTCATACACAGCGTTCACCTACGTCTCGTATGGATTCAGTAGAAGTAAAATTAATGAATGAGCTCGAAGAATTTGCATCCAAGACACTCGTCATCCTTCAATTCGCAGATGAGAAACTCGCCAAAGTCCTCCCTCCAACGCCTTCTTCCACCACTAACGCTCCAGCTCCGGTTGTGTCACATTCTCCACCTACTTCCATTGGTGCCTTCGTCCCTCTCTCCATGCAACCTCCTCCATCTTCAACAACTGTTACGACAACCACTAAACCTGATAGTGGAAACGCAAAGTTAGCAGCAGGTGAAGCCATGGTGTTGTACATCAAAGCTTTAGCTTTCTTAGACAAAGGTATTCGACATGCTGTCTCAGTCTCTAATTGGCGTCGAGAACTTCAACAACAAGCAAGCGGGATGACTTTCAGCCCTGAGGTCACTTTTGGTTAGCAAGAAAATGTCTTTTCTTGTTGTTGTTCTAGCTGATAAAGTTTTTGTTGGTTGGTTTTTGGTAGCAATTGAATGGATGAGGAACAAGTTCAATGAAGTATTCGATAAAGCCGAGTTCGCTAAATCCAAATCACCAGATCACATGTTAAAGAATGGAATTTATGCCGAAAAATTGATTTATGATCGAGCTTTAGAAAAAGTGAGTTAACTTTTCTCTCTCATATCTCTTCCCTTCCTTACTACACACATCAGTTTATATTTATTTTATCTCAATTTATATTCAGTCACGATCAGCCGCAGTAAATGAGCTTATGGGAGAACATTCCATCGAATGCGAATTAGAATATGAGACTTCACTTTGGATGCTTTATTCTTTATTAGATCCTATTATGAAAGAGAATGAAGAAGATGAGGGTGTAGAAGGTGAAGAGGAAGAAGATCGTGAACTTATTGAACGATTTGTGGGATCTATTAAGACCCGACTGGGAGCTCTCAGACGAAAAATGGTCTCCGTTACTTGATTGCCTCGCTTTGTTTTCTTTTGTCTTCTCCTTCGTTAGGCTGGCCTTCGTTGGTCAACTAGTCGAGTTTGTAAAAGTACGAAAGTTTCGGATCTGTCTTTCTTTCTACACGCCTGTGTGAGAGTGTTGTGCAGATGCTCTCTCTCTTTCTATCTCTTTCACCCACACACACACCTGGTTCATGTCTTTATCCATCTCCCCTCTTATTCTGGTATCGGCCCTATCGCTCTCTTCCTCTTCTACCATCCTATTTTTTAGTCCTTCAATTATCTATGCAGTTTTTGTTCCATTTTCTGTTTCTTATTGTTGTTGTTCTTGTGTGGTCTCAATTTTCGACTTTTTTTTCGGTGTATTCCGTCTTTTGATTGTAGAACCCATATTGATACATAGCTGAATAACCCAACCCAGAAAAAACAAAAAGGTAAGGAGGGTGTTGTACTGTACTAGTTAGGATATACATACTTGAAAATGCCATTATGTTTTATCTGTGTTGCTAAGAGAGATGGCATCAAAAGTGCTGGTTATGCAGAAAGCAGAGAAAGACTTGACCTTTGGCCTTGTGATTCTATCAATTTTTTGGCTCCAGGTTGTACCACCAGTGTTTTTTTAATTTTTCATTCATTGCTTTAGGTGTATTTAGGAGCCTTAAGGGCTATCATACACTGAATCTAGCAAGTGCCTGTAAAAACCCATGGCTGTTTGGGAAAAGGTTACTCATGGCTGTTTGAAAATTCAGTGTTACAAGTTTGCCATCACATGGTTTAGGGGTATGTATAAGAAGAGCATAGGTGGAGTGGTGAAGTAGAGGGAAGGGGTTTGACAAGAGTAGTACAGTAGTTTACAAAAATCTTGTCACCAGCTCTTCACTGATGATCTGCATGTGGCCAGCCAATTTCAGTAAAGAGCCAGTGACAACATTTTTGCAAACTACTGTATGGAAAATGGGTTGGATTTGTTATTGGGGGGGTTACAATAGTAGCTTATTTGGGTTAAAGCATATTATGTGTCAATTGAACCTTGACAGTTTTTTATGATATTATTCTGTGTGTTGAGGCCTTCAGTCTTGCCCTTTAGGTCTTATGTGAAAGAAACAAAACTGACAATGTACAATCTGGACCTATGAGTAGATTGGGAATAAATGTTTGTTTAGATTTGAGATCCAGGAATAAGCATGTGGCTGCTTGATGGGGAATGAGAAGGTTTGTGCTTGTGTATTATTTTGGGAATAAGTCAAGAACTTGCAGTCAAGGAATGGGAAAATGTGCCTGCAAGATTTCTTTATGTCTTTTTCATTCTTGGCATTCTACTTTTTCAAACATATCTGCATCTTTTTATTTGTGTAACCTCAGGAATAAGTCTATGAGACTTGATACAAATATCTCTTTGTACCAACTGCAAAGATTCATTGTTCATCATAAAGAAATTGTGAGTTGTTTTGCTTGTACCTCTCTTCATTCAACTCTCACTATTTTTCTCATCAATTACTTTCTTCAGTATACATTTTATTCATTCTGTTTTTGCTCTCTCCACTCTGATCCCTGTTGTGTGTGCACAGGTGACTCCTTTTTCTTTTTGGCTTCAAAGTGCATCTCTGGCATGTTGCCACACAAGACCATATTGTACTAACACCTGATACCCCAGGCTGTTTTCTAAATGGAATTGCACTTCCAACAAAGACATCTAGGACAAGCTTGTCCTAGTTTTTCCTTGTCCAAACAAGGAACATCTAGGACAACTCTTGTCCTAGGACTTCTAGAACAACCATGTCCTACTAGTTTCTGCTGGCTGTGTTGCAGTGTTCTGTTTTCTCACATGGTAGTGGGAGTCTCAATTCATATTGACCAATTGTTCCAACAACCTACAAACTTACTATATGCAATCAGAACAGCAAGAGTTTGAACCTGAAAATACTGACATCAAATTACCTGATTTTGAATACACAGGCATTTCTTCTGATCCTGCCTCATCCTCTTCCACTGTTAGGAACAGTTTGAGATAACTTGGTCTTCTGTTACTCCCACACACTCTGGACACACTACTACTGCAATGACAACCAAACTTGACACAAGCAGCACCACTCAAGTGTTTGCAAATGTGGTGCAACAAGTTTCCCAAAAGATATCTGATGCTTCAAGCAAATTTGTCATCAAAGATGTGCTCAGCAGTGAGAATTACAAAGAATGGTACTTACCAGTACATGAAGCCATCAAGAAGCTTGGATCTGAAAAGCACCTAGATGAACTTGACTATTGTAAGACCCTTGGTCATTACATGGACACAACACACTTAATACTTAACCCTGACCTTACACCCCCTACTTTAGATCCCAGCACTGCCAAGATATTTGTATCGGATGGGCCTATCCAATGTTCTATCACCCTGAGATATGCAATGCAGTGTCAGTAGGATTAGGTGCGATGGAATTACACTGCAATATGGTGTTGGGGCATTAGATACCAATAGTAATTTCATTGCACCTAATCCTACTGACACTGCATTGCATATCTTGGGGTTAGGGTTAGGGTTAGGGTTAGGGTTAGGGTTAGGG
>MU167547.1:19184-32996 GCA_015951145.1 Cronartium quercuum f. sp. fusiforme G11
GGTGATAGAACATCAGATAGGCCCATCCAATACAAATATCTTGGCAGTGAGTTGTGTGTGTTTCTCTATCATAAATAACCCAGTATATTTGCCAGGATCTGTCCTGTAGTCTGAAGACTTGAAAACAGAAGAGTTACAAGTAACTGTGAAGGCATTTTGTATACTGATTGACCAGGTTTTACTCAAGAAATTGGGTATTATTCTTTTTTTTTGTGGTCTTTCTTCCCTTCCAAGCTCTGCCAACAGCTAAGAACTGTTGGAGTTCCACAATGGTCAACTTGCGATCACCTGCTGGAAACAATTGTACAAATCAACACTAGTTGTTGTTAAAAGCGCTGACACATACCAGAAACATGGACAGCTTCTGGATTTCATGACTGAAGAACATGAGTTTTTTTTTCTTTTTTTTATAGTGTGATCAGATGTTTATCTTTTTTTTTATAGTGTGATCAAAGGTTCATTTTTTTTTATAGTGTGATTGATTCAATTTTATTTTATAGTGTGATCAAAAGTTCATTTTTTTTTTATTTTATAATGTGATTGATTCAAATTTTATAGTGTGATCGAACATTATTTTTTTTATTTTTATAATGTGATTGATTCAGATTTTATAGTGTGATCAAACATTTACTATAAATACTAGGTATTCCACTGGGACACCTGCAATATGAGCAACATATGTGGCCCTCTCTTCAGCTGATTGTCATGGATTGACTCCTCATGTTTGCATGAGGCTAAGTCCAAGTCGAGTATGTAAATCATTTTGGATTGTCTCTACAGACACCTCCTTTCCTGCCAATCAGGATTCCAAGTTGGGTGGTAAGTAAACCTGTCCAGATACGGATTTTGAGGCAGATTGAGACTCACCTGTTATATCTAACATCTTCTTCTGTATCTCCACCAGATACATCCCTGGATTATGTGCCACAATTTCTTCCAAATCAAGTAATTTGGCATCATTAAAGCAATGGTGGTGCCCACATTTTAGGTAGTTGGCCAAGTCTTGGAACGGTTTGCCAGTTTTGGCATGCAGAGCTAGCCATCATGCTAGGGATTGCTTTGAGAATTTCTGGTGGGGAGTGAGTGTCCACCTCACACAACTACATATGCCTGCTACAAGCAGGTGTACAGGATGCCCATTACCCTGCTTGAAGCAGTAACCAGCCATCTGTTTGTATCTGCCTTTATCTGGCAGATACACTATGAATTTAGGCTCAACTTTCACTCAGTCCTCAGTCCTCACACTCTCTCACCCACCCTCACTCCACCCACCATCCCTTGTCCACAAAGCTCAACTACCATGCCTAAAAGAAGTTATGTCATCATGTCATCTGAGAACCACTTTCAGCTCGGAAAGAAGAAGCCTACGCGGTGCCAGTGCCCTCCACTTGTCTCTACATCCACCATGAACCAAGAAGATGCTATGAAGGCACTGCCAACATATTTTCATCGCATGGAAGCTTGCTATGTAACATAGCATGTCTTCATGTGATACTATGGACCATTTTTCAAGGTCCCTACCTTGGAAAATAGACCTATTGCATCGCATCTTGGCCTGCTATGTGACATAGCATGCCTCTATGCGATGCAATTTTCTTGGCAGTGGGTCAACCTGATGTTGCTGTTTAGCCTGCCAGGCTCTCACTCTTGCCTGGTGGGCTGGGATTTCCATGTGACAGCCAATGTTTCTTGTGAGCCACCCAGTGTTGCACAGGGTACATTCAAAACCCCATATTCTTGGTTCCAATTCCACTCTTCTGAAGACTGTAACCAAAAATCAGCATGTCACCAGCATCTCTCAAATTCCACCTTACATACATTCTGCCACTATTTTCCCTGCAGCTGCTTCAGACATTATTGAAGTCTGATTTTCCAGAAAGGGCCAGTCTATCAAGGGGACTGAGTATGTGTGGATGGATGAAAGTTGAAATCAAGGCAGGAAGATATGTGTAAGTGATCTCTGGACTGGGGATTCCAGGCAGCGGAAAAGTGGCAAATAAGATGACTTGGGAGCAAGCAAGGAGATGCAAGATGCAAGCAGCCAATCAGGGCTACTTTGATGCATGCGGGGCTTCTCCTTACCAGCCCCACATCATTGTGACGAGCTGGACCTCACCAATGCATGTGTGGGTGACCTATTCATCCCTGACCTGTCTCACCTTGTTGAGCCATTGAGACTGATCGGGTCAATTGGGAGAGCAGGGATGGGCCGAACAGTTGGGACGTCTGAGGGACCACCCACGAGACGTCTCAAGGATTGATTGACCACTCGATCGATCCCTGGGAGGTGTCGTGGGTCATCCCTGGGATGTGCCCTTGCGTCGGACATCCCAAGTATGTCAAGGGAGAGAACCCAGAGACATACCAGTCCGAGACATCTCTGGGATCTCTCAGGGATATTTCCCATGATGAGCTCCCTGGGAGCTCCCGATCTGGTCGTAGTGTACGAGCAGCGTTGTATGTCAAGCAATTGGCGAGAGGATTTCCCGCATAAGCGAGAAATTCTCATGTGTATGTGCTTAAAACCTGGGTTGATGCAGGTACTTGACACCTTTCGCCGTCTCAAACCCGACTCTAGGTCGGTATTGGAGGCCTAAAACAAATCTTGCCAATAGTTTCCTACAACCATACGGCCAGGTTTGCGCACTCTCCCTATTTTGAGAACGGTTGTAATGCAAGCCCCGCACTGGTGCTTGCACAGTAAGCGACACCTAATTGCTACCAGTGAGACCATTACACTTGTCTTCTTATGAGAATGAGGAAAACAAAGTACATATACAAGTAGATGAGATGAAGACAGTTTTAGTTTTTAGGAAGGATATTCTTGAGGAAATCATTCCATAATCCATACATCTAAGTAACTCTCTTTTTGTCTGAAATCGTTAAATCCTGAAATCCATTACCTAAATGATAGAAATCCGATTTGTTTTCAGATCAGCTGATCAGATGTCCAAAAAAAGAAAAAAACAAAAAAAGATCGTGGTGTGCCTTGATCGACATTATAGTATGTTAATCTGCAAAGATCTTCAACCGAGTTTAATCAAGTCAAGACGATCGGTGCCCCACCAGAGAATCATGATGATCTTACGTCAGCATCCATCAGGGTGAACCCTTCATGCGTCAGAAACCACTTCCAACACCGCTCATCATCACTGCTTCTCACTTCCATCACACCCAGTCTATCATCATCACTTTCATTGGATTATCATGGTACCACATATCACTCTCAACTTTCCTACTGAGACCAATATCAACTCGGTCACTATAAAGGTCTCAACAGTTTTCTGACATCAAAAAGTCTGGGTTCCTTCAACACTTGGACTGACATCGAATACTTCACCTAACTTTTCAGACCGGCCTATTTATTAATAACCAATTTGTGGATGCTACAGATCAAGCTACTCTGTCAGTTACTCTCCTCAACCTACTTTAACCATCTTTAACGTGATCTTGAAAACCATTTGCTCACTTGAGCGTTTATATAGTGAAACGCTTAATCCTTCGAGTGGAAAATCATTAGGAAACGTATCAGCTGCAACTAAGGTTGATATCGATAGAGCAGTAGAGGCTGCTTCAAAAGCTTTTAAAGAGGTTTGGGGACTTAAAACACCTGGTCATGAGCGAGGTCGTTTATTAATTAAATTGGCTGAAGCTATTGAAGCTAACGCTGATACGCTTTCGGTGAGTGATTCATTAACCAAAACCTTTCTTTTTTTTCTTAAAAAAAAACGTGAAAGAGGTGGACTGATTAGATCATTTATATATATATATATTAAATATAAGGCTATCGAATCTCTTGATAACGGTAAAGCTTTCACATTTTCAAGAGGTTTTGATATACCTGAAGCTGCAAACTGTTTAAGATACGTACGTCATATCTGCCTTTCAGGTTCAAACATTCCTTTTTTGTTTCAAAACATAAATCGAAATTGTTAGCTATATACTCTCTTTACACTTGATCTGGGTAGGAAATTACATAGATATAGCTTATTATATTCATCTCACATTGAGATTTTTTCCCAATCGCACTCTGACTTGTTGTGTAGAGAATGCCGGGAGCTATACAGAATCTTATTACAATCTTATTCTGAGACCTTCTATTTATCAAAAAAAATTCATCCAGTTACAGTAGTTTCAATAAATGTTGTCACCGGCTCTTCACTGAGATTGGCTGGCCGCGCGCGGACCATCAGTAAAGAGCCGGTGACAATATTTTTCGAAACTACTGTACTAGTTTGCAACAAGTATCTACAGTATGCTGATCAGCATGAGTTCTGCTTTCCTTTCCTATTCACACGTCCATCTACATCTTTTAGTATGGCGGTTGGGCTGATAAGAACCACGGGAAGGTGATCGAGGTTAATGACTCAAAGATGGCATATACAAGTCATGAACCAATAGGCGTAGTAGGACAGATTATACCTTGGTTTGTTTTTCAAGTTTTTGTTTTATCTTATTTGCGTCCTCTGAGAAGACTTTTGATCACACTTGATCGTTGTCGTTTCATATATCTTGGTGAGGGTGTCAACTAATCTTCATCACGTCTCCCTCTCCTGAACGAACGAACACCCAACAGGAATTTCCCGTAGGTCGATTATAGCTTCCATTTTCTTTTGACTTTATAAGACGGCTTATGTGACCGACGCATGACTATGTTGATGGTGATCCAGACTATTAATGTTCGCATGGAAGATCGGACCCGCACTTGCTACTGGGAATACGATCGTGATCAAGCCTTCCGAGCTCACACCTCTCTCAGCTCTCTTTGTCGCCAGTCTGATCGCTGATATCTTCCCACCTGGAGTCATCAATATCGTTGTCGGAATGGGTTCTATCGCGGGTGCTGCTTTAGCTTCACATGAACATATACACAAGATCGCTTTTACTGGTAGTACTCTTGTTGGAAAGATCATCATGAAGGCTGCTTCTGAATCTAATCTTAAGAATGTCACACTTGAGCTCGGTGGAAAATCACCTTCAATGTAAGTGTTTTTTTTTTTGTCTTGTCTGCGGTACAAAAATTACGATAACTCGATTTTGATTAAATCAATATTCAAAGTGTGTTTGAGGATGCAGATCTTGATCAGGCCGTAAAATGGACTGGTTTCGGGATCTTTTTTAATCATGGTGTGAGTTCGTAAAAAATTTAAAAGACTTTTCTTTGTGTGCTAGAAAGACTTGCTCATAAAAAACGCTCTCTTTTATTTATTTATCAGCAATGCTGTTGCGCTGGATCAAGGGTATATGTACACGCTTCGATTTATGATGTACATATACATAATTTTCATTTATCTTACTCTTGGTCTGTGATCACACATTTTCATGTGCTCTAGCCTTCCTGATCTTTCTTTTTTTCTAAAATAGAAATTCATCACTGCATTCGAGGCGCATGCAAAGAGTTTGAAAGTCGGAAGTCCATTCGCGAAAGATACGTTCCAAGGCCCACAGGTATGTGTTCATCTTACACACGCCAAAAAAAAAAAAATGAAAAAGAAAAAACACTCTTCCAACGATCTTCTGACTAGAAATTGCAATATTTTCACTCTTGGATCTTCTTCACTTGATAGGTTTCTCAAATTCAATTTGATCGTATTATGGGTTATATCAAATCGGGTAAGGATGAAGGCGCAAAGTGTTTGTTGGGAGGCAAGCAACTTGGAAAAGAAGGTTATTTTATTGAACCCACGTACGCAATAACTTATCAATAATCCAATATATATTTATCACCCTGACTAGTATGATTTTATCCTAATTAGAGTGTTTACGGATGTGAAACCTGAGATGCAGATTGTTCGTGAAGAGATCTTTGGACCGGTAGTTGTCGTACTCAAGTTCCATAATGAAGAAGAACTGGTAGAGATGGCCAACGATTCCATTTACGGACTTGCGGCAGGAGTTTTTACTAAAGATGTTGGCCGCGCGATTAGGATCGCGAATCGAGTTCAAGCTGGTACAGTGTGGGTAAACTGCTATAACAGGTTGCACTCAAATGTTCCTTTTGGAGGATACAAATCTAGTGGGATTGGTCGAGAGGTGCGTTTTTTTCGTTCCGATCCTTTCATATGTGGTGTAGGATTAGTACGAGTTGATACTTTCTTCGCTTCGTCTACACTTAAAAAAAGTTGGGTGAATATGCTTTGGCAAACTATACCGCGGTGAAGGTTAGTAGATCCTCCATCTCAATCATGTTTTTCATGACATTATATACTTAGTGAAAGCTAACCTGAGTTTTATAACGGGTGATTATGAAATCGAATTTTAGGCTGTACATATCAACTTGACTGAAACCCTAACATAGGCAAGCAGGTTGAAATTTGACTCACATTTTTTTATGTACGCCTTCAAATCTGATATATGATTGAATATTGCTGATCTATATTTATATTCTTGTACTAGTTTTATCAAAGTTGCAATGTTTTTTTTTTTTTTTTTTTTTTTTTTGCATGTCGTAACTTTGCGATCGTGTTCTGAATTTTTTTATAGCAAAAATAAAGCCTTTCAAGAACTCAAATCATTATAAGATCAACCCTTATACCTTTTTTTTCCCCATGTATTTTCACTAGTTTTTTTTCTTAGCTTTTACAAATTTCGGATCTTCAACTGATCTGATGCATAATTTTTTTTAAAAAAAATGTGCTTGTTAATTAGCTCACCATGTAGTTATTTATAAGATAGGTCAGACCATTAATTTGAGTCAAGTTATATAATCAAGTAGAGAGATAATAAAATCATCTCTATTTTTTTTTGGTTTGAATTGAGGTCAAGATTTACAGAGAAAGAGAGAGTTTTCTTTCATAGTAACTTAACATATACTTATTTTTTTCAAGTTATATATATATATATCATATGGCCTATCAACATATACTTACTAATAAGTATAGTGAGCAACTCTCTTACTCTGAGATTAACCAACTACCTCCAGCTAGGTCCAATTATGCTTGATAACATCTCTTCCATCCACACATTTAGTTCTCTGATTGTTCTCATTTTTCACCCAGAGCCAGCACATGAGCCTTCCCTTTATGCAAAGTAACTTCCTTTTCTTTTTGCTCAATGCATCATGTGATGAAAGGTGTGTACTATATGCCTGTGTATCACTGCACAGTTCACAATCATACTGATGTTCATGAGCTGACATCATGATGAACATGGATCAGTGACTTGTATTGAATGGACATGAGTAACAAGGGTGGGCTTGAGCCCTTGGGCCACCACCCCCCAGACACTAAGGCACTGGATTTGAGAGGGATTCTGAGGTGATTTCAAATATGACCCCATGTGCTCTTGCTGACGAGTCACCTTCATATGGACAGGGTGTACAGTATACTTCAATTAGCATTTGGCCTTCTTGGTCACCTCACCTCATGTTTTTTTTAGGGGATAAAATTTTGAATGAATGTGAATAATATTTTATTACTTGTGACATTGGGGTCTTGATTTTTAATCTTTTTTTTTTTTCCTGATGCCCAAATATCCAGTGCAGATACTGTGAATCAACTTCAGATACACTTTCTACTACAGTCCTGTTTAGACTCATCACCCGTCAAAAGGATACAAGGACTATATATCCTTCGTTCCAATCTGGTCCAAAAGGGGGACCCTTCCGACTATTTCTTTAACATTTATGGGCATCATCTTTTGACCATGACATCCATTCTTGACTTCTTTGTGAAGGATGAATCTGTTTTTTTTTTCTGTGCAGCTCGGAAGGTGCAGGTTCCATTTGTTTGAAAAGTTGAGATTCTGGGGATAAGAGAAAGAAAGTATATTAGAGAGCAGCCCATCTAGACAGAATCTTACAACCACTCCCACTATCTTTGGAACAGCTCCAATAGCTCTGATAGCTCTTAGTCTGATGATCATCTTACTCTCCACCAGCACTCTGGCACATTGAACAGTTCATCAATGAGGAAGACAGACTTTTAAATGATCAAGCCTCCTCAAAAAAAAAAAAAAAAAAAAAAAAAACAATGATCTTTACCTCCTGTAAGAACAACACCATGGTTTCTCCTAACAAATCCGCATCGGCTATCTTTGCGGATCAACAAGCACCTTTTTCTTATCCCTATATTTCTCAACATGACAAGAAACAAAAACAAGTACATCACCAAACAAGTTCTTTCTGATCACTTTGGAACTAGGGTACATTACAGCTCTATAAGTGCTGTACCTTCCATAGAGTTTCTCTTGTCAAAGGCTTCATCTGGTTAACTACTGGTGTCATTTTCAGGTGCCACCTGTCTTGGCCCCGGGGACCGGGTCTATTGTGCACGACTGCGGCACAGCTGTGTAGTCAAAGGCGAGGGCGGAAGGGATGGAAGACTCGGCACCGATCTATCCGTGTCCGTTTCCATCACTGCCAACATAGACATCTAGGACAAGCTTGGCCTAGATTTCCTCAGAAAAGCTTTGTCCTAGTTTTTCCTTTTGTAGGCAAGGAACATATAGAACAAGTCTTGTTCTAGAAGTTCTAGAACAACCTTGTCCTAGTAGTCTTTGTTGGTATTGCATCCCATCCTAACTCGTGAACGATTCCATACGGACTTACCTCGTACACCACCCACTTCAATAGCCAGTCCGTGGTTCAGAAGGCACTCGAAGCTGTCTGTAACAGCATCTGTAGAAGAAGATTCAAGTACTGTACGGCTTCGAAAGCTTTTTAAAATTATCCGCACAGGATAGTGGGCGTGCTTTAGCAATTGCCTTTTTTTTTTTTCACCAAAGGAGCACAATTGAATAATTTGTAAAGTACATAATAAATACCAACGTGAGAACATATTTAAGAACACTCCTAAGAATATAATAAATCATAAAAGCTTTATAATCATACATATACGGTTCAATGTATGCTTTATATAGTTTCGGATAAGTTGACGTGAACAGCCTATTATAAGATTAAACGGGATTTTTTTTTGTTCTCATCAGTTACTTGCACTTTTTATATGATCATCATTCAGTTATTGAGGGAAAAAAAAAAGAAAAAAAGAAAAACACCAGACAACCTGATACACGCCCTAAAAGTGTATGGGAAAAACGTCTGGGAATTGATTACAAGTAAAAATGACTTGCTTACCTTTACAGAAGTATAATTTGATAGAGCATATTCTCCAAGCTAATTTGAAATTCCAAAAAAAAAAAAAAAGCAAGTAAATTGAAGTTCTCTATCAGCTTTTCTTTTCTTTTTTTTTTTTTTTGTTAACTGAATAGTTAAAAAAAAGTTGACTCACTTCACGACCAAACCCACTCTGTTTGCAACCACCAAATGGCATTTGAGAGTGAATTCTCGTTTGACAGTTGACCCAGACGGTCCCAACTTGTAGCCGATTGGCCACTCTTAGAGCTCGATTGACATCTTTGGTGAATACGGCCGCGGCGAGACCATAAATGGTATCGTTCGCTAAGTTTACTATATCATCTTCATTTGAAAATTTCATAATCACTAATACTGGACCGAATATTTCTTCTCTGAAGATTTTCATTTGTGGTTTCACATTTGTGAATATACTGTGTGTTTAACAAAAAAAAAAAAAAAAAAAATTGATCATTAGATTTTGTATGTTACAATTCTTGCTAAATGATTTTCTTTTCTTGTTTTGATTTTTTTTGTTACTCACGTGGGTTCGATAAAATAACCTTCATTTCCAATTCTATTTCCACCTAGTAAACAGTTTGCGCCCTCATCCTTACCTGATTTAACGTATTCCATAATACGATTAAATTGTACCTTAGAAACCTTGATAACAGGGAATCGAAATTAAGAATCATTATTATTATTATTAATTATTACTATTTTTTTTTAAAAATGTCAAAAGTTTCAAGGAATAACATACTTGAGGTCCCTGAAAAGTATCCTTGTCAAAAGGATTTCCTACCTTTAAACTTCTTGTATACGCTTCAATAGCTGTAATAAATTTCTGATGGTCAAATTGAGTGAATATAATATTCGTACAAAAAGAATCAAAATCAGTCAGTCGTATAATGATTGAGATTATCTTGTCTTACTTCATAAATTGAATCGTGAACGTAAACTCTAGATCCTGCGCTGCAGCTTTGCTATCGATCATCAATGAGAAAATAAATAAATAAATGAATCACTGATTGGTAAAAAAAACTCGATGAAAATCCTGTTTTTTTTTTTTTTTTTTTTTTTTTTTTTTTTTTTTTTTTTTTTTTTTTTTAAAAAAAAAAAAAAAAAAAAAAAAAAGGGGTTAAAAAAAAAAAAAAAAAAATAAATCTAAAAAAAAAAAAAAAAAAAAAAAATCCGATACACAACTTTTATAATTATTATTGAAAAAAAAAACTCACATTGCAGGAGATTTTCCACCCAACTCAAGTGTAACTTCTTTAAGATTAGAATCGGCCGCAGCTTTCATAATTGCTTTACCAACTAAAGTGCTACCTGTAAAAGCAATTTTTTCAATGTGCATATGAGATGATATGGCTTCACCTGCTATTTTACCAACTCCGACAATGATATTAATAACACCAGGTGGGAAGATATTAGAAATGAGTCTAGCGACGAATAAAGCTGAAAGTGGAGTTTGTTCTGCTGGTTTGATTACAATCGTGTTTCCGGTTGCGAGAGCTGGAGCTATCTTCCATACCAACATCAATAATCTAAGTAAACAAAAAAGGGAGAGTTATCAGTCAATAAATTTGGAGTGGGGGGGGGGGGATGATATTTGGGATTTTGGGGGATTCAAATATATATATGCGTCTAGGTTGACGTACGGGAAATTCCTAAAGTCGGAGTATTAGAGACGAGGAGCGCAAAGTAAGGTTCGCGTGTGTTTAAGATAGGGGTTTATACGGTATTAATGAAATGTATTAAAATTGTAAATAAAATATCAGTAAAGGAGTTAATAAAGGAAATTCTATCGAGTCATAATATACGTTAAGAATTTTTCTTTTTTTAAAAATTTAAGATATATAAAAAAAAATAAAATGAAAAAACGTGAAAACGAACCATGGAATGATTTGACCAACTACTCCAATAGGTTCATGACGAGTGAAAGCTAATTTAGAATCATTCACTTCAATTACTTTTCCATGATTTTTATCGGCCCATCCGCCATACTAAATCAATTTTGTTTGTTTTTTGGTGGGAATTTGGCATCGGAATCCCTATATGTCAGTTAGTATCATGGCTTAAAGATATATTGAATGAAGGGGGAAAAAAGATAAGAGGCAGAGACTATAGAAAATGATAAGTTCTTTAGGAAATTTTCCAATTAGATCTACATTGACGATCTGGTGTAAATCTCATGACCTTTTCTTTTTTTTTTTTTTTTTACATGGTTTCTGTGATAGTCGCAACATTCGTTTGAAGAAGTGAATCATATCAAAGGAGGATTGAGATGAGGAAAGAACAATGAGATTGATCGAAAGAAATGATAGAACGGGGCTGAGTCTGGCTGAATGGATTGATAATGACATAGAAGGAACCAGTGATATAGCACGGTATACACGCTAGATGATAGCAGAAACCTGAGAACGGAGAAGATTATGAGTATAAGTAGAGATGTGACTGACGTATCTCAAACAATTAGCGGCTTCAGGGATATCCATGTTTCTTGCAACCGAGTAGGCTTTCCCATTATCAAGAGATTCGATAGCCTGTAGTGATTCAAATTTTAGGAGAATTCAGTCTTATTTACTGCCATACATATTTGGTTGTTTTGTGTGCAAGAATGAGATGATCTCCAAAATTTTTCAAATTTACCGCAATTGTATCTGCATTAGCTTCTATGGCTTGGGCCAGCTCAATCAACAACCGACCCCGCTGATGACCAGGTGTGTTAAGACCCCAAACTTCTTCAAAAGCTTTGGTGGCCGCTTCGACAGCGCGATCAACATCCGCCTTGCCTGCCGCTGAAACAAATCCCAATGACTTGCCATTAGTAGGATCAACTGTCTCTCTGAAGTATTCGGAAGAATAGTACACAGTAAAAATCAAGAACACCTCAGTATGGTGACTCTTAGTGAGGACGATGGCTTAAAAGAAAGTAAGAACTGACAACGTGGCTTGATCGGCTGCATCCACAAATTCATTGTTAATAAATAAACCTGTCTATAAGAATATCCTTTGAGCCGTGTCTTCATTTCTCGTTATATAACTCAAGATATATTCGAACAGACCTCTAGAATGACAGGCTTCAAGTTGATTTCCGAAGGAAATGTAAGAGTGATACGAGGAGCCATGAGATATATATATATAAAGAGGTCGAGAGGCTTAGGACTTATATGTAAGCTTTCAAAGAGAATTTGTGCGTTGGGTTAACTAAGAAAATGAGTGAGGGCTCGAAATCTAGCTCCAGGATCTAGCAAACTGGCTTGAGGTCTCGTATATATATATATATATATAAATACAGTGGCTGATGAAGATGCTTCTCTGACTACTTATAATTAGGTGTGTACATACATATAACTACTCTTGGCACAAGAACAGAAACGCGCAATAGATGTCCAACTACGGTCAGGATGTTATATGTATGCCACCGCATCGTTCCCAATGAATACAAAGACCCCTCGAAGTTCAAGATTAAATGAAACTCGATCAGGAAGTTGTAAAAGTTTTGAGTGGAGTTGAAATATAAATCTTGGCTTGTGAGTTTGACCGATACTGATGGTACCCTCCGGTTTGAGTAAAAGTCCCTGAGGAAGCGAACGCTTTCGATCTCGAAGAATTACAATCATGATGATGGAGAGAAGCAAAGGCAGTCTAACCTGGCCCGGGCCCATACGCCACCGGGCCATCGCCGCGTAAGCTCCAGGTTGTACACCTCGAGACACCTCATTGGGCGAGTAATAGTCCACCTAAACAGGGTCCGTATAGGCAACAATTAGTCGCTTTTATTGCAGTCCAAAAGATGGTCGGGGCTGGATTTAAACCAGCAACCAGATCCAATGGATCCGGACCCAACACGCATGGACTGCCTTAACACTGGTAGCAATTAGCTGTCGCTTGCAGTGCAAGCACCAGTGCGGGGCTTGCATGTCACTCGCACTGTCGAGCTGTCGCTTGTCATTAAGATGTCATTGTACAATGACAATTGACAGCTCGGTGGAGTTCACGCTCGCACCCGGGGCTGGGCAAGCCCAGGGCGTCCTAGGCCCTCGCCCCGGGCTTTTAAGGTATCGGTCCTGAAGCCCTGGCCCCTAGGGGCGCCCCGGGCAGCCCCAGAGGGCCTCCACCTAAAGCAGGTAGACTCTCTTCATGCTTTTGGTCATGAGGGTGAGGTGAACACCAACAATTTTGATTCGCATTGTTGAAACGATTCTCAGGATCTTTCTTCTTGAAACGATTCTCACAGATTTTTTTTGAAGCTCAGGCTCAAAATGTATAAATAGTTTCGACAACAATCGTTTCAATTAGACCGTTTTTGAATAACAGCAATCTTACAATAACGGATAACAACAAAAATGGAAAGGCAGGCTTTGAAAGTTTATTGAGAGATCAAATACAGGAAGAATCGAAAAATTTGAGCCAGGATTTAAGATACACCTGTGCTGCAATGGTGCCAGCTTTGAGAGACCCTCGGAGATTGTCGCAGATCCGACTGCCAGCTGAGAAAGCGCACTCACTGGGAACACTGGTGGCAGGAACAGCAAGGATGGCCCAAGAAGCAATGGCAAGATTAGGGAATTGAGTGGCATTAAGTGGCCACCAATCAAGTATATGGGTATTTTTATACACAATTGGGGCAGTAAGGTATGAATTCACCTCATCCTGAATGTTGAAAGGGTCTGTGGCAGCCCCAATCAATGCCCAGGGATCGCTTTCGGAGGTGCCTTCACTTCCTGGTTGGTCTG
>MU167548.1:2595-12931 GCA_015951145.1 Cronartium quercuum f. sp. fusiforme G11
GGTATCTAATGCTCTGACACCATATTGCAGTGTAATTCCATCGCACCTAATCCTACTGACACTGCATTGCATATCTTGGGGTGATAGAACATCGGATAGGCCCATCCGATACAAATATCTTGGCAGTGTGTATATGCTCATAGAGAAGGAAAAGTGAAGGCTCAGGATATAAAATGAGGACCAGACATCCTAGGATGCTTTCCCCTTTCTGAAGCATCAATAAAATATACCTCAACAGTCTGAATACCTCTCTAGGATATTCTGGGCTTTCTTCTTCTGAGATACAATTAACCTTGGTGATTTCTTCTCTATTTAAGCAATAGTCTAGTTTCCTTACTGGTCTTCACCAGTTATTTTATTTCATTGTTCATCTCCAAGGTTCATCACTAGCACCTTTCCTCCTGGACCCCCTCTGCTCTATTCTTGCTGAAGGGTTCTCAAGAAGAGTAGCACAGGGGTAGAGGCTAAAAGCTGAGGTGTGCCAGCTTCTAGATAGCACAGGGATATAAAAGATCTTTGTGAAGCTTTGCTGATCCTGAGGTCTTCTAGAGCTTTCCCTAGACAAGATTAGTACTCATCTGGCTCTCAGGAGAGGTTTCTGAGGCATTTGAGCTTTAAAGGAACCCATTTTTAAACCTTTGGCCTTTGTGCCCACACTTTTCTCAGACCAGTAGTGAGGCCACTTGCCAGACAGAAGCAAGTGGCTCACACTGGGTCACCTTGTCTCGCCAAGAACAGAGCAAGACTAGCCATGCCCCTCAAAAGCCAGGGTTTGCCCAAGCTTTAACCTCATCATCCCCAAAGACCCTTTAGTGGTGTTCTTTAGCTTTTTCTTATTTTTTTTTTTTCTCTCTCTCTTGATAAGGTTTTTCTTCCTTGTTATTCTTAATTAAACTTAAAGTTATTTCTTTTTTACTTAAAAAAAATGTAATCATAAAAAATCAAATAAAGGACAATTTGAATATAATAATCACAACATTTTTTGTCACCTAAAATTCTTATTGTGATATATCATTCATTATTACTCTTAAAAGAATTTATGACCTCTCTTTACCTGCTTAAAATCTGTCTGAAGATTCAGCTACGACCATCCTTAGGAGAAACTTGACCAGAAAAGAATTAAACATAAAAAAAGACAAATTGAATTCAAACAATTCACGTTATCATTTACAATCTATCAACATCTCCAAATATTGTAAAGTTGAATTCAATCATTATCATCATCATCTCGCTTCCTTCAATCTATCAAAGAAAAAAAATTAGAGAAAGAGGGAGAAAAAAAAGGAACAAAAAATAAGCAAATGTATGAAGGGGAAGCAAAAGCTTATACAGAGAAAAGAAAATAAAGAGAGAGAGAGAGATAAAGTATGAAAAGTTGCAGAAGAGAGAAAAAGAGAAATCATAAAAAAAAAACATTTTGTTTATATAAATGTCATAACGATCCTTTGAAAAAAAAAAGGATAATAGATATAAATGAATAAGAAGAAAAGAATAAAAAAGAGAAAGACTTTGAGAAAAAGATGTCGGCAAAAACAATGATCGTTTTCTTCTTAGATAACAAAACACCAAAGAAAAAAAGTCTTTCATTCTTTCAAAAAAAAAAAAAAAAAAAAAACCAAACCAAATTCAAATTGAATACCATTATTTACAATCCTAATCCTAATAAATTGTGTAAAAGAAAAAAGAGAGCAACTGTAATTACCAAGCAGCAACACCAGACCTTCTTTTAGTAGTTTTCTTTTTATTAATTATAGGAGTTAAACTTTCAGATGTAGAACCAGTAGAAGAAGTAGCTATATGAATTTGATCTTCATTAAAAGATTTATCTTCTTCATTAGAAATTAAACTTGAGGAAATTGAGTTGGATACTTCTGATTCTTTTGTAATGGGTTTTAAATCTATCGAGTCTTTTATATTTGCGTCTTCTGTGGGATTCTTTTTCTTTAATTCAAGTGTTCCAAGTGCTTCTATTAATGCTTGATGACTTCCATCTATTTGTTTTGCAACTATATCATCCACTTCTGTTTCTTGCTTAATCATAACTATAGAATCCACTTCTATTTCTTTCTTGGTGATAAGTATATCCTTCTCTTCTAATTCTTTCTTAGTCACATCTTCTGATAAACCGATTTGAATTGTAGAAGATGGTGAAGTGATAAGAGGTAAATCAAGTTCGAAAGGTTTGGATAATTTCTTAGGTGTAGTAGAACCTATCGAACTTTTACCCTTATCAGTATGAATTTCATTTTCCTTCGTCGTAAGGGTCGGTGAAATACCAGGTGTATCAGATTTCTTGGCTAACGTTGCTGTCTTGATAGTTTTGTTTAAAGGTGTCTTTGGACGTTCAGTTCCACTCTTTGGTGTAATACTTTCAGTACCACTGATGATCGTATTTTTTCGAGTAGAGATAGGTGTAGCGATACTAGCAACTCTAGCTCTAGTAACAGGTCTAGTAGTAGGCGTATTAGATGTTTTAGATGTAGTTTTAGTAGTAGGAGAGAAATAACTACGAGGTTTCTTTGGTGTTGGACTTTTATTTTGTGCTCTTAAACCTGGTCCTGCACCAAAAGGAGGGATAGAAGGTGAAGATTTAGATTTGCTGTTAAGATTAGATGATTTTATAGTAGAAGTATGATTATTAGTAGAACTTAAGCTATCATGACGTGCACGAGATTTAGGTGCAGCTGATGCAGCTCGAATTCTTTGATTGGTTTGTAGTGGTGGAGATGATGGTAATCTAATTTGTTGGAGATTAGATTTTTTGGGGAGAAGTTTTGAATGATGATGGTTAATGATTGGATCCGGTTTAACTTTTGGTAATAAATTTGATTGATGACGTGTATCTGGGATTGGTGAATCAGATGAACGTATCTTTGCTAGAGAAGCAGCTGTAGGAGCTGTGATATTAGTCACTTTTCTAGTTCTAACTGTAGGTACATCAGCTGAAACCGAGGCCTTTGGTCTATCACTTGAAATTGATGATACTGCACTTTTTATGACTTTAGCTTTAACGTGAGATAATTTATCAATTTGAGGTTCAACTGATGGTTTCATACGATTAAATGTATCCGTAGATTTTTCAATTGGAGTTTCAGGTTGAAAGATTGGTGTTTCAGGTGATTTTGATGTAGAATTATCTATTGGAGTAGGAGGAATAGTCATTAATCTAGGGGTTGCCGATGTTTCGTTATTAGTTTTAGTTACTTCAAGTGGTTGATTACTTTCAGTACCGGATTTTAAATGACTACCTTTCCAAATTACACCAGTTTGTGGTATACTTGCACCACCACTACCTACTGCCCATGATCTACGTCGATAAGCTGGATCATCTGCTCCTACACTTAATCTTAGTTTAGGTAGCAATGGTACTGATGGTTCATCTGAAGCATCGATAGTTTGTTGAAATTTTTTGATTAATGATGATGCTTTAGGTGCGGGTGTTTCGATAGGTAGTGGCCTGATGTAGATTTTTTTTTGAAAAAGTATTAGTTAGTTTAAATCGAATAGATTGTGAGACCGATGATAATTTTAAACTTACATTTCACCTGATGATGATGATGATGATGATGATGATAAGTTGTGGGTGGTCTTGAATGAGGTTTTGGTGACTTTGTTGATGATTAATCGATTTTATGGTCAGTCATTAAATATCAAATTGTGTTACATATATTGATGTTTTATCAAATGTTTGTCTTTTTTTTTTTTTTTTTTGTATCCTGAGACTAGAACAAAATTTGGAAAGTGGTCCAAATGAAATTTTAAATGATTTAATCCCAATTTAATTCAACCACTTATGTCATCACCCCAACAACAAACAATACTTCAGCCTTGGCATAACCAAGTACAGAGACATCATAGTCACAGACCACCCTTCAACTCATCAAAACTGAGAGAGAATCTCATGGTGACAGAAACTTCAACATCTTTCTCTTCTCAACTCTCATCATTAGGGTCTCTATGCGAGGAGTCATGTCCAATTTCATTCTCTTCTTTCATGCTCATCTACTTGAATTACTCAAAAGTCTAATTTTTCTGTTCTTCGATTATTAAATCAACCACAGAAGATGAGTCAAAGACGAAAACAAAAAACACAACCAGTAACACAAAATCAATTCGTCTCTATTTTTTGTCTTCATCAATTTGATTCAATCAATCACCATTCATCTCTTTGAATTTCGAGATCCTTAGACTTTAACCTCCTTCATCCCATCGATCCAGCTAAAATACCATCATCTCATCAGTCTGATTACTTGATCGGAAAATCAACTGAATTACAGTAGAAAAACAGGATAAGACTTACAATGTGAAGTAAGGAGTCGTACCATCCTCTCGGTAGTTAAGTAAAGCGACCATCCTATACACACAAAGACACACGCACACACGAAAAAGAAAAATAAACATAAGTTACTACGCTCTCTCTCTCCTTTTCGCTTAGAATTAGACTTACCCATCCGGGTTCATACTCTCACCGATATAAAATTCATAATTCTTAAAATTAGCAATAATTTTTTTAGCAGCATCAGCAGCTTCTTTCTCAAAAGTAGCTACACGATCAGGTTTATGTTCTTGTAAATGAGCTTTGATAGCTTTCATATAACCTTTTAGATAAGTTAAATAAGTTTTTTTATCGAATGAAGTTTGTTGTAATCTAAAAGTATAAACTAAGTTATTAACCTATAATATATATATATATATATAAATCAGTTTCTTTTCTTTTTTTTTGAATGATGAAGAAGGAATGTAAAACTGACGGTTATAGCTCCATCTTCTAATACTTCTGTTTGTTCTTCTGCAGATGCATTTGCTCCTATATCTACATCACCTTCTTTTATAGTGACCATTTGACAATCAGCTTCATAAAAGACTCCTGCAACTTCGGTCACCTAAAATTTTGATCAGAATTTTTTTTCAAAAAAAAGAGAAGAGGTTCTAATTAAGTACTTGAAAGATATATATATATATGTATATATATAATGGAAAGTAGAGGTAAACCTTATAAGCATCAGAGAGGAGTTCATCTCCAGTGAGCACGTCGGTGTAAATGAGCATGTTTGTACTATTGTTTGATTAATTTTCGGGAAAAGATTGGTTTCAAGATTCGATGAGATGTAGGTTCAAGTTCAGTTTTTTCCTAATTATTAATAGCTTTTGAAGTACAAAGAAGAAGATAATGGCTTACATGTGTTATGAGAAATTTAGGATGAGAGATATAAAGAGAGAAAAAAAAAAAAAAAACTCGTTTAAATGCCGTCGTTTGGTGGTCGAGAAAAGGATAAATGGTCAAGACCGCATACACCAGGATGTTGAACTTGGGTTTTGGTTCAAAATTTTCAAAATTACTCAAAAAATCTCAAATTGAGACCATACCCGAATCGGGGTTCTGTGATCCGACGGCTTGTTTGCTGCGGACGGATCGAAACTTAAGCTTAAGTACATAAATTGAAGCATTTTTTTTGCTAATAACGAATATAAGCATAGTAAAATTTTAGGACCACAATCTGCACACTTGGATAAAAAAAAGAAAACATTATCTTCAGGAACCCACTTTAACCGATCTTTAGGAACACAATGCCAAAGATTCGAAAGAGTAAGTAATTTCAATCAAAGCTCTTTCTTACATATTCATTGAATTGCTAATCAAATTTTTATTATTATTATCATTATATATATAGAAACTTCAAAAAGAGGATCTACTAGAATGAGAGAGAAAGTGAAACATAAAGTAAAAGAATCACATAAAAAAGCAAAAAAAGAAGCAAAGAAAGATGTAACCTGGAAAAGCAGTAAGTTTTTCTTTCCAGTCGTTCATTCAATTTTATTTTTCTTATTTGATTTTTTAATTATTTTTGATGTCTCATTCGGTAAAGGGGTTAAGAAGGATATTGGAATACCGAATTTATTTCCTTATAAAGAACAAGTTTTAGCTGAACAACAAGAAGCTAAAGAAAGAGTAGGATTTACATGAAAAATACAAATGTCGAATTATCTTGAATTGATTTTGAAGCTAATTTTGAAAAAAAAAAATGATTTCTTTCTTTTTCGTATTTTAGAAATTAGCCGAGAAACAGGTTCATAGATTAATTGATTCGACAGCATCAACTAGTGCTACAGCATTAGCAGCAAGTATAGAAAAAGAAGATGAAGAGATGGAATTAGATAATGAAGAAATAGAAATAAGAAATGATGTACCAGAAGATAAATCATTATCATCTACCTCATCCTTACGTATACATGCTAAATCATTGAAGAAAGTAATAAATTTATCAGATGTTTTAATAGAAGTATTAGATGCAAGAGATCCATTAGGTACGAGAAGTATACAATTAGAGAAAGAAGTGATAAAATCAGGAAAGAAAATTCTATTGATTTTGAATAAAGTTGATCTCATACCAAAAGAGAATGTTGAAAGTTGGTTAAAATATTTAAGAAGATCTTGGCCTACTTTACCATTCAAATGTTCTACTCAATCACAAAGATCTAATCTGTGTTCTAAGAAAACTTCAAATGGAACTATCGATGGATCTTCTAATGCTTGCTCTACTCAACCTCTTATGCATTTACTTAAAAACTACGCACGCTATACTACATCCGATAATAATTCTAATACTGGACCTTCTATTAAATCTTTAGCTTCTATAACAGTAGGTGTAATAGGATTTCCAAATGTTGGAAAATCTTCCTTAATCAATACACTCAAAAGATCAAAAGCATGTCCTGTTGCACCAACACCAGGACATACTAAAGAAGTACAGGAGATATCATTAGAAAAAGGTTTAAAGATATTAGATTGTCCCGGTGTAGTAATGGATTCAGTAGGATCAGATCCATCTAAAGTCTTAAGGAATGTAGTTAAAATTGAACAATTAAGTGATCCATTTGGACCTATTGGAATCATTTTGAAACGTTGTAAACACGAACATTTAATGTTAATTTATAATATATCAGCTTTTAGTTATCCTAATCAGTCTGATGATGAACTTACAAAAGAATTTTTAATTCAGGTAGCTCGTAGTCGTGGTAGAGTTAAGAAGGGTGGCATACCTGATTTAATTGGATCTGCTAGAAGTGTTTTGAGGGATTGGAATTCAGGTAGAATACCTTATTATACTGTAACACCACCTATACCTGAATTAGAAAATGAGAATAATAATAAATCCTTAATGAATGATCAAAATGGCAAAGGTTTAACAGAAGTTGGAAGTGCTAAGATTTTAAATGAATATGGTATTGAATTTGATTTTGAAGCTTTATTTGCCAAAGTTGATAATGAGGTATTAGGATCAAGTAAAAGTCAAAAAGAGATTGGATCAGTTGTACGTATGAAACATTTAGAAAACATTGATGATGATGATGATGGTACGGAAATGAAATTATTAGGTGAGATTGGAGTAACGAATGAAGATGAGGATGAAGAGATGTGAGTCTTTTTCTCTAATTTTATAGATTCCACATACTTTTGTGTCCACAATTTATTTTTGATAAATAGATGCTAATGTTAGATTTGATGATAGGGAGGTTTGTTCTACTAGTAAGCGAACGGTTGATACGATGGGTCCTGAAATTGTATCATTACCACCTAAGAAATCAAAGCAAGTGACATTTGAGCAAAAGTCAGCTTTGAACGAACCAACAGCTACGACGACAAGTGGTTTTAGTCAAGCTGCTCAACTTGCTCGAATGGGTATCACAGGAGTGGGTGAGAATAAGAAAATAGCTAAACAAGCACGTAAAGATAAGAAGAAAGCTCAAAAGTTAGCAGCTCGATCTAAGGAAGAAGATGAGGAGATGCAAACGACAGAATCAAAAGTGAATCAAAGTATTGAGCAAGATGACGAAGAGATGGATGAACAGCAACAACAACAACAACAACCTTATAGTTTTGCTGATTTCTTTCAAGGTACAAATGCTGTTGCCAAAACTTTGTAATTTTGATAATCAATTTTTTCGGAGGTTTAGATTTTTTAGTGTTTAGTGTTTAATTTTTTTTCCTTCACTTTTTTTGTTATTTCCTTTTCATCCATCAGAAAATTAAATAAAATGCAAATTTATGATTTTGAATTACAAAGAATTGGTTTAGAATAGTGACATCATCATGTGTCTGGATGCTAAGAAACATTATTATGTACTATACGATGGAAATTGCTAGTGATGATGATTATGAAGTTAAATTTATATTTCAGTAGAGTTCAATCATGAAACATTCTTTATTAACCTGACATGGCAAATAAAAACAGAACGAGATAAAGGAACGACGAAAGGTTATGTTTTATCATATTAGGTTTTGAATATAATTCTATAAAACAAGATAGTCGAAACGGGTAAAAAAATAAAGTAAAATAACGAGATTATAGGTGATGATTGCATTCAATGCCGAGCAGGTATATAAAGTAAGTTAAGCAGTTAGACGTGAATGCCTAGAGAATAGATATTAATGTTCACCAGACATAGGATAATGAAGATGAGAGTTGAGAGTGAAGTTGAATTTATATATTGAGTTTTAAAGGCCTGATCGTTCAAGTGCAGCTCTTCCGAATCGATCCCTTGAAACATATGGTCTTGTTGTTGTTGGTTCATGATGATCAAATCCACTTAACTCTATATCTTCTGAATTAAGACTAAGTGGTAATCTATCATAATTAATTCGAATTGCATTAGATTGACCTGATTGTACAAGGTCAGACCACCAATTTGATAATAATCTACGAATTGGTGGTCCCATACAAGTGGAAAGGACTTTTATAAAAAACCATAGATTAATAAATTATATAAAAGTTAACAGTTATTATTTGTTCATTCATTTTTCCAAGGTGTAAAAAAGTTATATGAAATAAATGTGACTTACTGAGGAAAGCGACCCAAGAAATAGAAAAGATTCCAACGAATAAAATCAAAAGTTTAAGCGAACGTTCCATTTTCGAAATGAAATGAATTCTATATCTATCTAAATTTCAAGTTTTCCGCCGGATTGAGAAAAAAAGTGGTGGTCGAGAAAAAAAGACGAAAAAATTACGCAAGTGAGTCTAGTAAAATATATATTGTAATTTGATTGACTTGACCGGAATTTGAAATCGATCAGTTTAGGATCCGTTCAATTTTATGTTGAGATTGGTTTTTGAAGTTTTAGTTGACTGATTATTAATTTGATGATTGCCATTGGTTGAGGATAAATTGGTAAATGGTCGGTTTGACATCGCATTATCTCGCAGGTGGTGGGCGGCAGTCCAAGTTTTATGCACCCCGGCGTGGTCGCACCTGCGAAGCACCTCACGCACCCTGGAGGCCAAAAGAAGGGGAGAGGGTTGCGTGGGGTGCGTGGATGCGAGTATATCCTATATGTCAGCTAATCCTTCAGCTCTCACTCTCACAAATTCCAACCACAATCATACATGTAAATCTTTGTAAATTCCTTGCAGAGGTCTTTCAAATTCAAAGTCCATTACAATGAATGCATCATGGTTCACCAACTGTTTCAATAGCATAGAAGGAGGCACTCTTTCCCTTATGGGCGCTAAAGGAATATTCTCAAAACTTAAAGAACACACTTTTATCAATATAACACAGAGAGGATTATAAGTGAAGTTGGGTTATTATAAGTTTTTTTATTCTGAATTGAAAGGGAGAGCAAGTCTATAGATAGTGAAACAATGAGAGCCATACATGAAACAAAAATAAACCCATTGGGGTGTGACATACACTACCAACAAAGACTACTAGGACAAGGTTGTTCTAGAACTTCTAGGACAAGACTTGTTCTATATGTTCCTTGTCTACAAAAGGAAAAACTAGGACAGAGCTTGTCTGAGGAAATCTAGGACAAGCTTGTCCTAGATGTCTATGTTGGCAGTGATACATTGGGGAAACTCCAAATGGTATAGTCTTTGATTATATGAAGGTGTGTCAGCCCTGAGCAACAAAGTGCCACAGACTGACAAGAAAAATTACAACTCATACTCAGTTTCAAGAGTAATAACAAAGTACTGTACTTAACAACTGAGGTTTATTATTACACCAGGGGGGCATATTTGGGTGAATGGACATAAAACAGAAGTCAAAATTATGTACATCAACTGCATGCACCACTGTAGGTGGTGTTATACAATTAGAATTGTGATTGGAGACCCATCAGGTGGCAGTGAACCTTCCATCAAATACAGAATGGTTCACTGCCACCTGACAGGAGCCTGGTCAATGGTGGGCCAACCTGGCCTACACCTGTTGATTACAAGGGCCAGAAGATGTGTGTCAGACCCATTGGCATTGCCCACAGGCCTAGTCATGTCCCCCAAACCCACACATTGACCACAGTACAGTCAGCTTGTCCTTGGATGGACATTGT
>MU167549.1:0-14835 GCA_015951145.1 Cronartium quercuum f. sp. fusiforme G11
GACCATCTCCCAACAACTCTCGAGGAGCTGATGACAAACTTTTTGCAAACTACAGTACGGTTCTTCATCACTTGTGATCGAAGAACCGTACGTAACACCCTTTTTGCCTTTTTAACCTTTTTTCTTATTTTATTCTCTCTTCCTTCTAATCATATATATATTCTGATCGATCAATTATGATTACGTCTATTATCTCTCTTAAACTCGATATATATATTTAAATATAGTGACCGTTTAAAAACAATTCATTATCTGAGTTGATAAACTTCAAATTACTTCAACTGACACGTCATATTAATTTAACTGTTACTATAGGTAGAACAAATTAATTAACTACATACTCTCCTTAAATATCTCTCACACTATTGTTCACAAGTTTTTATCTCTTCTTGTTTGTCTAGGTTTGTCTGCCCAAACCTCACAGTTGTGTCTAGGATATTAGTGTTGATTATCACACTACATAAAACAGGTTAGGAATGAAAAATATCACTTGTGATCGAAGAACCTGACCAGTTAAAATGATTCATTATCTGAGTCGATAAACTTCAAATTACTTCAACTGACATGTCATATTAATTTAACTGTTACTATAGGTTTGTCTGCCCAAACCTCACAGTTGTGTCTAGGATATTAGTGTTGATTATCACACTACATAAAACAGTTTCACCCTCATCAGTTTGTTCTCTTGCAACTTTGTGTAAAAACACTTTCAATAGTGTGGCACACACTGCAGATCCAATAAACATAGATAGCCTATGTATTTTGAAGTGCAATTTTCTGTGTTGTTGAAAGGCCTGTTTCACAATCAGTTTCACATTCAAGCCTGATCAAGTACTACTAACACTGAGCTCCATGTTGAGAAGGTGTAAAATCTTCTAAAAGGAAAGATTTAAAATATATGCCTTTATTGAATACAAAACATGATTAACTGTAGTAGTTTGATAAGGAATTTTTTCACACTTTGGCTTCTTGAGTATTTTTTTTATATCTGTAATTCTGAGCCCCTGTGTCAGGGGGGAGCTTCTGTTAGGCTACCTCCTGGCTGTCAAAAAGGCAGAGCCAATGTCTGTTGGCTTCCTTTGGCACTCTACTAAGTCTACACTGGTTCACCCAAGTGTAGACTTTAGTTAGATGACCTCTAAAAAGAGGATTTGTTTAAACAAAAGAAGTCTTCTTTTTAATACCTCAGGGTGATATTCCCTGGAGGACAACCTGACTTGTAGTTGGGCCAACAACTACCTGCAGAGCTTCTATCCTGAATATAGTAGTGAGGGTTGTTAATCCTCCACTGGTTCCTTGGTCTATATTCTAACCTTTTATTTATTCTACTCCTTGGTGAGACTTCTTATTTACACCAAGGGATCCTGGAAGGAAATGGTTAATCTCTCAAAGGGTTGGAATTTTCAATACTAACATCTATAGAGCTGTACACTATTGAGCAGATATATTTCTTATAGAAGATATCCTCAATGTTGTGTGATTGCTCTGTTTAGGTGGTTGTGGTAAAAGTTGGGGGAAAGTCCTTACTTTTGGTCAATGGGAAGGGTTTATATACCTTTCAGATTACCTTCTGCACACTTTTAGAATGTGGGTTGACCTGTGGTTCTAATTTATGCTTTTACTGGCTTACCCTGGTCAACTTGTGGTTGTGTACTTAAGTGACAAAGCCTGTTAGGTGGCTCTTGTCATAAGTACTTTACTCTTATGACTCTTGAAACTGAGCCTGAGGTGAAGTTTCATATTACTACATCAATGCTACATATGTATTACACTATGTGCTGTATGTGTAATACTTATGTTACACTCTGTGTTCCCATATGTTCATTATGTATTTCATCATGTTACACATTGTTATTGTATGTAATAATGTGGTACATCAGTCTGTGGGACTGCTGTGCAGTCCTCAGGGCTGACACCCTGTATATCAGACACTGCAGGAAAAACATTGACACCCACCAGCCTCATACCAATGTGACATGAGCCATGGGTTAGCCCTGGTTTGAGGCCAACCCAAATTTGGGTGTTGTCACACATGGGTCTGACATATGCCACTGGTTTGTTGAAGTCAACCAATTGGTTGATGTCTGCCAATGACTACATATACATCCAACCTAGCCAAATCTGGAACTCCAGGAGGACGTTCTTGGTACAATCATGCTGGGAAAATTGGGGTCATGAAGTGTATACAGGTTGCATGGTCTTGTAAAAAACAGAAAAAATTCCCATGCCCTGGGTCATGTCCACCCTGTCTGTATCAAGGTGACTTGTTGACAAGAGCAAATGAAGAGCTTTTTTAGTTCTCTGATTGTTCTCTTTTTTCACCCAGAGCCAGCACATGAGCTTTCCCTTTATGCAAAGTAACTTCCTTTTTTGCTCAATGCACCATGTGCTGAAAGGTGTGTACTGTATGCCTGTGTATCACTGCACAGTTCACAATTGTACTGACATTCATGAGCTGACATCATGATGAACATGAATCAGTGACTTGTATTGAATGAACATGAGTAACAAGGGTGGGCTTGAGCCCTTGGGCCACCACCCCCCAGACACTAAGGCACTGGATCCAAGAGGGATTCTGAGGTGATTTCAAACATGACACCATGTGCTCTCTTTGACAAGTCACCTTCATATGGACAGGGTGGTCACACTTACATGACATGTTTCCATGCACCAGACCATTGCTACTCAGACCAGTAACATGCATATCTGGTAGCAATGTCAGGAAAGTCCAAAACAGCCTTTATTCTGGCTTAACCTGAAAAAACTCAATTAACACTTTATGTCTTTGGTGTAGACACATGGGACACTTGCCTTAAAATCTTTGATCTGTTTTGTTTCAATTGACTGATCCTATCCAATTTGAATGATACAAATCAACAAATTGATTTGTTTAACTTAAACTGTTTTATTGATTAATATAAATCATTTATAGCTTGTATTAATCCTTTGTTATATTTATATCATTTTAGTATTTAGTTTAGATTATATTATCTAGTTCCAATTGTTTTTAAGAAGGACTTCCAACAAGGTTTGGAATAAAATTTTGAATACAATATGTAGGACTGGGCAATATAGTCCAAAAGAGAGTTACAAAGGGCTGGTATTTATGGAATTAGACATAGTTCTCAATGCATCACTTGGGTACTCAGGAGTTAAAAGGATCTGTGCCCTGATTCAATTGCTCCTTTGATATGTGTAGTCCTCATTGATGAGAATACATACACATGCTTAAGCTTGCTGTGGGATACATAAAGGGTAATATGTCATCAAGGATAGGGTAGTATCACAAAGGTGAAGCATGAGGCATTTTACATACTTAGGGTACATATTTCCACCAGTTTTTACATAGGGCTATGTCACAACATGCACTTCAGTATTCATCTGTGTATATGTGTGTTGGTTGTATGATTGATACAGAGCGTTCATAGGATGAGATGTCCTGTATTCTGACAGGTGCACCAGGTCCTGACATGCATTCAGGACCGCGCAACCTGTATACACTACATGACCCCGATTTGCCCGGCGTGGATGATGGTGGTGGAGTTTTGGATTCGGCTGGGTTGGATTGATGCGTAGTCGTTGGCAGACGTCAACCAACTGGTTGACTTCAAAGGACCGGTGGCGTACATCAGACCCGCGTGTGACAACGCCCAAATTCGGGTTGGCCTCGGGCTCACGTCACGTTGGCCGGACGGTGGCGCGTGTCAACGTTTTCCGGAGGCGGGACGATATGGCCGAGTGGTCTAAGGCGACAGTTTTGAATGCTCCTTGGCGTACAATAGCTGTTTCACTCTGTGAGCGTGAGTTCGAACCTCACTGTCGTCGTCACTGTTGTTTTTGCTGTGCCAGCATCCTTCTCCCCTTCTCATTTTTTGTGCAACGAGTCCTCCCCAAAGAATTCCTGCATACCGCCGTTGCGAGTTATAGACAGTTTATCAATTGTGTTGTGTCTGTTTCTTGCAATAGGGTTTCCTTCACGTATAGTATGGATTTAGCACTGATTTGTGTTGCAAGTTTTTTTTAGACCCTGGCTGCTGAAATAAAGCTAATGTTTCTCATTCTGACAAGTGGGTTGTTCATCTGCTCAGGCTGTCCAGGCTTGAGCTCATTGTGATCCTGAAAGTGTTGTGTTGAGGTGGTGATTATGTACCGACACTCTCGAGTTGGGTGTGGTCCCGGGTTCGGGTATCAGTTCTATACTGTATCGGGTTTCGGGGAAGGTGGATTGAGATTCAAATCCACCTTGCGCTTACATTTTGTCTAGCTCTTCTGCCTCCTCTCACTCTCTGACTTCAAACTTCCTCAATGCCATCGCCAGTCGCCGGTCCTTCGATGCCGTCTTCTAAACAGGCTCCATTGGCCGCTGGTTCCTCTATTGCCAACGTTTCGGATGACTCGGAGGACGACTTTATGCCAGAGCTCCCACCTGAATTTGCTAAGACTACAGCAGCACCAAAACCAAGCGGACCCATCGGACCAACGCTTCCCGTAGGGTTCCAGAGGCCGGCAGATGTTGAACCAGAGTCAGATGATGAAGAACAAGACGAATTCGCGGGTCCGATGCCTTTGCCGTCCCATCTAGCCCATGAAGATGCTGAGACTGAAGGGGTACGCGCCCTACGCGAGCGCGAGGAGCGTCAAGCGGAGAAGGATCGTTTGGAGAGGGAAAGCAAAGTTTTGAAACGCGAAGAATGGATGCTTGTACCACCCAAAGAGCTTGACCTTCCAGCCTGTCAGTCAGTCCAGAATTCATCCACCTTTCAATTCTTCAGTTAATGTATGATTTTTTTTTTTTTCTTTTTTTTTTTTTTTCTTTTTTTTTTTTTTTTCATCGAAACGGATCTCTTATGTACCGGGGGAACCTTCTTCAGCTGTCGATCCAACCAAAATTAAATCGCGCGGATTCAAGCAGACTTCAAAGCCACATTCAGGCACAGTAGATCGACAAGGTGGTACTGGGTCTTTGTGGACTGAAACGCCAGCTGAAAGAGCTCAGCGATTGGAAGATGAGGCTATGGGCAAGCGCCGACGGGCAGAAGATGTCGCAAAAGATATGGAATCTGAGGATGGCAATCTGGATCAACTTAAGCGAAGGAAACGGGACCGAGAGATGAGGAAGCAAGTCGAAGAACACAACGTCAGTCAATTTTGTTCTTCGCATCTGCTTATCAGAACGTAATATGACTGAAAGTGTGTCTAAACTCGGGTTGAACCCTTAGAAAGCCGAACGAGGCGCGTCACTTCTCGACCTCCACCAAACTGCATCATCCAATGTTTCCAAAGCAAAGACAAAAGCAGAGAAGGAAAAAGACAAGAAAGAGGAAGTGGTTTGGGATCATGACTCAATGATGGGTTTAGGTGGTAAACTAATGAGCGACAAACAGAAAGCTGATATGATCCGAGATGCAAAAGGGCTGGGTGGGAGATTTGGAGGAGGTAGTTTCTTGTAAATAGTTCTTTTTTACATCATCTTCATGTTGTAGGATTTTTGCCTCATATCTTTGTAAGTGTTTTGGCCCTTTATTTGCTAGCTATAATACACTGCTACAATTATATTAGAGTTCTTTGCTTCTTTGAACACAAAACACTTTATATTGTGTCATGTCCAAACGTATGACTGAGCAGGCGCTGTCACTTCCATGTATAATACCCATCTATGGGGTCCTCACATGCACATAACGTGCCTTTGTGTTACCAAGGTGAGTTGTTGGCGGTAGTTAGCCCGGAATTTCTGTGTGGATATGCCCTCATACAATATGGTGATGTTTCCACTTTTGTCAGCTTTTAGGTGTAAAATCCTCTTTGAACTCTTTCTTGGAAACTAAAGTTAAATGTAACATATCGTCAGCTTATATAGGCCTATAAACTAGTGGACAATGACTACCAAGATAGCCTAGCTACAAGGTTGATCTGATCTATCGAAAAGTGAGTAATGGTTTCGTTCGCCATAGGACAGGGTCTTCTAGCGCAAAGGAGTTGTGTATTTTTTTATTTTATTTTATTTTATTTTTTGTTTGCCAGAAAACTTACCAAGTATCCTATTCAAGTATGGAACAAAATATTTTAAATCTTCTTTCAACTTGCTAACTTCATTTTTTTTTTTTTTTTTCCAATTTCAATCAATCAAACAAACCAAAGAAGGTGAGTAGCAGAAAATTAAAAGATAATTATTAGAGGGAGGGAGAGAGAGAGAGAGCAAAGGACAAAAACAGGTACTGTCCAAAGGCAAGAGGATTTGAAAGTACTTCAATAAACCCTTGTAAAAGTAAAAGAGTCTACATATCTGATAATGAGAATTGGGTAGTCTGATGAATTTCTTTTTGTATATTAGGAAGGCACCGGCTTCTACTGTACTAAACTTTTTATGGTTCTTTAAAAACCATTTTCAATTATTCTTTCACATTGCACATTACTGTGTAACATAAGCAGCAATACAGGTAACTCTCATAGCTTTTTAGATATTCCACCTGACTCTATGAACCTTTTTTTTTTTTTTTTTTTTTTTTTTTTTTTTGCGGAGGAGCGCTAGGATTCCATCATGTGAAAGATAGACAAAATCTATTTCCTAAGAGAAAAAAAAAGGAAAGAAAAAACCACCATAGTGAATGTAAAACCTTACTAATCTGTGTAGAAATAAACAAAAAAGAAAAAGAAAAACTAGTAAGGCTTACTTGTTTCTACTGGGTACATTTTGTTGGCTGGTATCCATAGAGGTATGAAATGGGATGAAAACTACAATTTCAAGCTATTGTAGCTACCAATGATGATAACTCATACATAAATGTATTTCCTTTTGATCAAAATTCCTCTCATAATTTCTTAAAAATCAAGCAAGGATTATTTCGTGAATAAGAGTGAGAGCATTTAGATATTGTATCTCTATGATTTTTATGACCTTTATTTGTAGTGAAATAATGATGAATTAAACTCTTGATAATAGGGTTTAATATAGTCTTTGGTGGAGTAGGATCAACTTTAAGTAGGTGGTATTTGTGTTGGAGTTGTGAAGATTGATGGGAATAGTGGCATTGGCCACAAACCTGCTACACCAGAATCAACTCACCTAACACAAGTAAGCCAAAAAAAAAAAAAGTAATCAAAATGTTTTTTTTTTTTTTTCTTTTTTTTTCTCAAAAAGCATAATTATGGGATTGTTTTGTTTTTTGCATGGGAGGAAAGTCCCCATTTAATTTGAAAGATATCAAGCGTCGTCGTTTAAAATGATGGAAGTGATGAAAAAGCTGATTAAAACTTGAGATAAAACTAATTTCAGTTTAAATCTTCAGTGGTGCGTTCACAGTCGTCGCGTTCTTACTCCATCGAAAAAAAAAACAACCAAATTAACGATGACTGATTTCTCAAATTTCACCAACACAATCTTACCAACACCAATAAAAGCTCGTTCTATACTACGATCAGCCATTCCTACTTTATCTTCAAGAGGTTTATTAATAGCATCAAAATGGGCAGCCGAATTACTCGTATCAATCAATTTAAATCCAAATTCAGGTTCGAATTTTAAAAATTTATAAACTGGCGATAAAAATCAAAAATAAACGAATGATTTTTTTGTTCATATTAAATTAGATCTTGATACGAATGAAGAGATGTTAATAAATCACAATCATCAAATTGATGAAACAGAAATACATTCGGACCTTTATTACCTTGGAAGATCTTATTTTGATACAAAAGAGTATGAAAGAGCTACTAAAGCTCTTTCATCAATTAAATCAGGTCCTGGAAGATTTTTGGGTCTTTACTCAAAGTTTTTGGCGATCGAAAAACGTTTGAATGACGTCTCGGGTCCTGCTCTTTGTATGTTTCTCAACTTTCTCTTATCGATATAACTTCCAATACACAGACACACACACATATATATCTACATACAACATAGCTTTTGATTGTCTTTTTCTATTAATTTCTTTTGTTTAGCTGCGCGTCAACATCAACGAAGATTTACAAAGAAGCATCAAAGTTTATTAAATGAATTACAAACTTCAATAGACCCATTTGATTTATATCTGTATGTCTTGAATACTTTTGACGTGATTTACAGAATAATACTTTTTTTTTTTAAAAAAAAAAAATGCTCATTGAAATCATTCATGATACGATAGAAAAGCGATCCTATTATCGAGACAAAGTTACAGACTTGAAGCTATAGATGCTTTAATACACTCTATTAATTTATATTCATATAATTGGAGCGCATGGAAATTTCTTCAAAAGTTAATCGAAGGAGCTGATGAGGTTAATGAAATGTTTTTGATTTGTTTAGTTGTTGATCTGGTTCGGGTTTAATACCTTTTATCCCTCGCGAAGATCACTGATTTTTTTTTTTTTTTTTTTTTTAGCTAGAAACTGTACTTTCTAAATTACCGAAAGATGGTTTCATGAATCGTTTCTTTTTTGTACATGCATCACTTGAATGTCACAATGCTGGAAATGGAGAAGATCTGACGGTAAGCGATTTTTTTTTTTTTTTTTGATTTGATCATAAATCAAGAAGAAATGGAAAAGTATCAAAATGGATTTATTATTTTTGCTGACATATATATATATATTAAAGAAAGTGATAGAAGAGTTAAAAGAGTTATTTCCAACATCAATTTACTTGAAAAGTCAAGAAGCATTAATTTCATATAATTTAAGAGATTTTGAAATATCCGAAAAGATCTTTGATGAAATTTATACAAGAGATCCATATAGAATAGAAGATGTAGATACATATTCAAATATATTATATGTCATGGAAAAGAGATCAAAATTAACATCATTAGCACAAAATTATACAAGTGATGAAAATGGTTTAGGTGTAGATAGAATGAGACCTGAAGTTTGTTGTTTATTAGGTAATTATTGGAGTTTAAGTGGTGAACATGAGAAAGCTATAATTGAATTTAAGAGAGCCTTAAGATTAGATCCTAATTATCTTAGTGCTTGGACTTTAATGGGTCATGAATATGTTGAAATGAAAAATACTTATGCTGCAATTGAATCTTATAGGAAAGCTATCGGTATGTCAACTTTTTTTTTTTTTTTCTTTCATTATTTTGTAATCTTAATCTCAGGATAGGCTAATTTACTAAATGTTGGAAATCAAATTCCAAATAGATGCGAATTCAAAAGATTATCGGGCATGGTATGGTCTCGGACAAACCTATGAAGTTTTGGATATGCTCAGTTATGCATTACATTACTATCAACAAGCTACAGCTCTTAAACCATATGATACGAGAATGTGGTTAGCTTTAGCACAAGTATATGAAAAGTTGGGACGAAGACGAGAGGCTAGAATGACCACCAAGCGAGCTTTGATGAATGCTCAACCAAATGGTACTATTGGGGGACAGGATGATTTCGCCATGATCCTCAAACTGGCTGAGTTATATGATGCTGATGGACATTCAGATGAGGCGGCTAAATATCATAAGAAATTGGTAGATGAAACTCTTGAGTTTGATGGTGGACCAACAGCGAAGTTGGCTAAGAGTTTATTATATCTTGCAAAGTATGAAATAGTGAGTTATTCTTTTTTTTTTGACCGATCTACTCTCACAAGAGAAACTACCCATGACTGAATATTTCATATCTGCTTCTGATGAATCTCCAGAAACGCATGGAAACTGGCGAAGGACATTTAATAAGTGCTCGAGATTATTTGACTACACTTGTAAGGATGAATGTGGATGAGAAAGAGGACGCAAAAGGATTATTAAGAAAGTTACAAAATTTTGAATCTCAATCATCAAAATTAGAAACTAATATTTCAAGTATTAGGAATCAATCTTGAAATTTTTTAAATTTTTCTAAGACTATAACCGGGATTTTGTAATTTCAGAGGTTTTTTTTTCTTATATATATATATAAAACTGTCTGATGATATGTTTGATTTCTCATCATTTTTTTGTTAAATGTTCTTAGGTTAATATAAGATTAATGAATGTAACACAAATCATTGATTATTATAAGAGACTTTGAGTAAATAAGTAAATATAAAAAACAGTTGAGTAATTACTTGAATGATTTCAATTATCACTTTCTTTACTACTTCCTCTTGCCCAAAAAAAGAAAAACACCAATTCATTTTTTTTTTTTTTTAAAAAAAAAAAGACTTATAAAAACTTGAAGTGTACAAATGATTACTATTACTAGAGATATGAATTTAGTTTCATATATATATATGCATGTATATAAGGTGGGATCTCATTATATATAAAATCTTTTAATTATAACTTTTTTTTTCTATATATATATATCATTATGATTAATGAAAGCTTATCAAAAAAAAGGAAAAAAAAGGAAAAAAAGGAAAAAAAGGAAAAAAAGGAAAAAAAGGAAAAAAAAGGAAAAAAAAAAAAAGCAAAGTAAAGAGTTTACTTGATTTCTTTCACTCTTATTTTTTTAAATTTTCAGGATTTATATATATATATATATGAAAGTATATTATATACATATTTGATTTTTTTTTTTTTTTTTTTTAACTTATTATCATCATATCTATTTTTGTTTTTAACTTTGTATAATATAACATCTTTATATATATATAGATAGATAGATAAGCTTCTTTGGAGGAAGGTAAATGTATGTGTGTCTGGTTAGCTTTATATATCTATATCTATATATATACTTGTTTATCATCATCATCATCATCAATATCTTTTTTTTTTTGTATTTTTTTTCTTTTTTTGAGGGGTTTTTAAACACATACAACTTTTCTCTTCTTGGTCTTATTTAAAACTTCTATGTTTTCATTTGCCAACCTTCATTCAACTCCAAAGTATGAAACAAACACAAGTAAAAGTTATAATATTGTGTGCTATACCTGCTCTGTGAGGTGTCACATGTGAACACATGACCAATTATAACAAAGGTAGGGTAGGAGGTCAAAGGTGCCCAAATGGATTTTAATCATACTCCTTACAAATTATATATTTCAGACATCACAAGGTTCAAAAATCATGTCAACTTTTTTTTTTTTTTTTTTTTTTTTTTTTTTTCCTATTCCAATCCAAATATCCCATTTTCATTATATCATAAAACAAATCTTTCACATAATATAGACCACAGAAAAACAATAACAGAATATTAAACAAAATAAATGAAACATATCTAGCTCACTTTCACTAAAAAAAAAAAAAAACCAAGAAAAAAAAAGGAAGAACAGATTTTATTTTTTTGTTTCAATCTTTTGTAGAACCTTCATCATTAACATTAACTAATCTACTCTTAATTACTTCTTCTTCTTCATCTTCTTCTACTTCATAATGATTTTGACTATAATCACCTAATTGATTACTATTATTATGACCATTCATTTGTTCATCAATCAGTTTCCTTTTCAGATTTCTTTTAATCATTTTCTCTTCTTCAATTATAACTTGATTTAAAATTTTAAACATTTCTTTTTTTAATAAAATTGTATCTTTTCCTTCTTGATCTTGATTTGAATGATTATTTAAAGATTTAAATGATTGAATTAAAATTGATATATCATAAATTGAATCAATCATTGAATCATTTATATTATTATTTTTATTTGGTGTACGATTCGGTGAATTGATATATGATTGGTTTGAAAAGTTTTTATTTTTTTTGGTGGGTGTAGTAGTTATTATACTATTTATTTTAGTTGGTGATTTAATAGGACTGTTATTAAATAATTTACTTTTAGATGGACTTTTACATAAACTATTATGATGGTTATGATTATTTTCAATTTTGATTAAACCTTTACTAACTAGACTCGATTCAATTACTTCTGACCATTCACTTTCACTTAATTTTCCTCCAATCAAATTTTTATTATTACATTCTTTATAAATTTCATAACTCATTTTTTTTGTATTTATTCCTCTAGACCAACTTACACATAAACATACTAACGTTAAAGATTGTTGTAAATTTAAATCTTTTAATTTATCTATACATTCATTTTCAGATCCTTTTGATATCGTTCCTAATGTCCCTCTTATTGTTTTGAAATGTTTGAGTACTTCACTTGCTGTAATTTTAGGTACATTTATAGGTGTATAAAAACTTCCCTCGTCTATCATTTTCTTTGCTTCATTATCATCATTGTCTTTTGATATATCAGGTAAAAGTTGTGATGAAGATATAATTCGTCCAAATTTTCTCATTTTAGTTGGTGTATCTAAAACAGAATTAACTTTCTCATTACTATCTAAAGTTGAAGACGATGATAAAACATTGGACTCTAAATTATCGATTAATTTTCTTAAAATTGATAAAAATATACGTAAATCACCTGTTATAGTAGAGACTTTTTTGGCACATAAAGTTAATGCAGTAGGATGAAATAAAGGAATAGTTTGATCTTTATTCATAGTAGCAGGACTAGAACCAAAGAGGTTTTGGGCGGGTGAATCTAATTTAGTTTGATTTGAGGTAGTATAAGAAGGTAAGAGGTGACCAAGTCTTTGTTTTACTATTTCTACCAATTCTGTTGCATTAAAAGCACTGAAATGTATAAGTTCAGGTGTTGTGACATTTGTACTGATTAAACGAGTCGTAAGATCAAGTGTATTGGCTATACCAATTATTGTGAAATTATTGGATGGTGAATTATGTGAAAGGTTGAGAAGAGATGTGATTAATGGATTCTTAGAGCTTGCCAAATGATCAATCTCATCTAAAACGATAATACTGTAACAAGAAGTGTCAGATTGTATCTATAGAAAAAATAAAAAATAACCAATCTGAGATATAAAAATGGAAAGAAAACAAACCTAGGACGACATTCATCAGTATGAATAAATTCTTCTACGATCTCTTTCGTACTTAACTTCTTTGAAGATTTTGAATGACTCTTGAATAAATCTGAACAGCCAATACAGGTTCCGATTTGGCGCCAAAGTTCATCATCAAGAGAGCCACTTGAATTAGCGGTAGAGTTAACAACTCCTACAGATCCACCAATAGCAATACAATTAATTAAATGTACTTTGATACCACCAGCTTTAAGTTTTTGATGAATCGAATGATTTGGATTAAGTAGTACAGAGTGAATCAGATGAGTTTTCCCTGTTCCAGGTGGACCTGAGATATACAAACTCTTGCCTACTTCTGATGTTTTTCTCAATGTTGTATTTTGATCAAAGAGATGGGGGTAACGATGAGTAATGAAATGAGTGAGCTTGATGACTTCTTGTGAACGTCCTACTATACTATCCTTTTCTAAGTCTGAAACGGTTGAGAGTCGGAGTAAATGACGTGCGTGAGCGAAGACGTTAGGAAAAGAAGTGTGGTGATGGTGGTGGATAGGTTTGCTGGCATGATTTGGTTTAGGAGTGATAGAATTTGATGTGAACGGTGATTGATCTGAATAAGTAAGAAAAAAAAGTGTGAATGAATGAAATTAGTAAAAGAAGATGTTCAACCTCGAGTGTGAAAGTGAACTGAGTAGAAAGTCAACTTACTGGAAAGACGCAAATCTGGGAGGTTATGCGAAGAATGATGAGTGGGCAGATTCTCATTCGGTTTGAGCTTGAGTTTAGATGGTGATATGGTGGGATTCGATTGAACAGATAATCGATGAGGTTGAGAAGTAGATTTATGTAATTTAGATTTAGATGGTGATAAATTAGAGATTCTTCTAAGTTTCTTAGGAGGTTGAGTAGGTGATTGATGGTCAGGTTCGATGACTGAAGAGATAGGTGAAGTGTTCCAAGTGACAGATGTGAGTTTGTAAGTGGGTGAGGTAGGATCGAATGAGAGTGATTGATTTTTGATAATGGTATCAAGTTCGGTATTAGTAGTTTTATTATTATTATGATTTGATAAGACAGAATGTTTTATTTGATTGATGATAGTTCTATTGATAATATTTGAACGTCCAGTTGAGATAGAAGGTGATGGTGATGATGATGATGATATTTGAGAATGAGTTCGACGAGTGAGTACCATGATGATTGGTCAAGAAGAAATGTTGTGAGATGGTAAAACTTGAACTGAGTGAGTCTGGTCAAGAAATAATTTGAGGAGACTTGAGTGACCTAAATTTTTTAGCTTAACTAAGTCCGAGGAGGGGCTTATAACAAAAGCTGAACAACTGGCCTGAGAGCGATAGACTCTGAACCACTGCCTGCCTAAAGTCCCCATTTCCCGCTTACCCCCCTTATCGATCTTTTTGGTCCAAAGACCAAAAAGTTGTCGATGGCCTGGGTACATATGCCCATGTCATCAGATTACTATTTCACTCTTTCCAACCCAGGCTAATTGGTTGGAATGGCAATGAGGGTGAACATGCAAAACAAACCCTTTGGACGGATTCTGACTTCTTACCACTACCATCACCCTGTGCGCAGTCACTGCGCAGACGCGTCCTCCTCTCCTCTATCTTCCCCTCCCATCCTCACCTCATTTCGCCATATCTCTGCAGAATCCCTATGCCCCTACCCCCTCCCCTCCCTCCAGACCCGCGACGGAACACCTACGGTCGAATGGACCGTTTTATGGACCTGACGGACGCGCCGGACACGGTAAACACGCGCCCTGGTCGAAGAAGCTGGGCGGATGAAGTGGCGGAAGCTGAGAACTACTCCACCACCACCGGTGGAAGATGACCTTATGGACGCGTGGCTCGAGGCCATGAAACATACAGGAGCTGACAGGAAGGTGGTCCTCCCCCCGATGGTCATCAAACTGGTCACAGCCCTGCTCCGAAAGGTCACTGTTGCTCTGAAGGAATTGTGCCAGGCTCATCAACGCATCGACCACTTGGAGGCCAGACTAGCGGAACTTGTCACCAAGCCCCATCCTCTCCCCGCAAAGCCCACAACCTGGGCTAATGCCGCGAAGCAAGCAACAGGC
>MU167551.1:8909-22650 GCA_015951145.1 Cronartium quercuum f. sp. fusiforme G11
GTAATTCCATCGCACCTAATCCTACTGACGCTGCATCGCATATCTTGGGGTGATAGAACATCGGATAGGCCCATCCGATACAAATATCTTGGCAGTGCCTGACACAGGTAAACATGCTTGTTGAGATTAGGTTTAAATGAATGAGATTTGGATGAATAGGGCTTGAATGAAACATATACAGTGAAATAGAGTTTTGTATGATAACACATACAAGCATGAGAGTGTGCCAGGAAAAAAAACAAGAAAATAAAAATAGAAATGATATTTATATTTTAACAGAAACAACAAATCACACCTGATACAATAAGGTTGATACTGAGTGAGCAACTCTCTAACCCAGGGACCAATCCACACTTGCTGACCTAAGGACAATATATAATGGAGGTTAGAAGATAATGAGAGAAGCTGCATGGGAAACTTCCAGTACAACTTGTCTAACCTAAGTTTGAGTGTGGGAAACAATTAGCCTATGGCTCTTTCAGAGAGTACAAAAGAAGGGATTTCTGAAGAGCAAGGGATAAATATGGTTAGATCAGGTGCAATGGATAAGTTGAGGATAAAGACAGAGAAATAAGGGAAAGAATAGAAAGGAAAATAAAGTGTGTTGACTTACTCTTTCCCTATTATTTTAATGTAGGAAAGGGCAAACCAGTTGAGTGACATGTTAGAGGAAAGTAGGAGTGTCTGTCCTGGTATAGGCATATCCCTATTGAGTGTTAGCTACTACATGCCTCACTGCATTTTGACAATATGAACAACCCTCTAGGCAGTGTTGAACCAATTTGGTAACTTGTTCCTTAGGCAAATTAGCAAGACATGACAATTGACTGAGTTGATGTAATATTTGGATTCTGACCATGAAGAGGGTGAAAGCAATTGATATCTGTAGAGTCAGAGTACATAAAAAAGAGATGAGACAGGATATTTTTAAACACTGATTTGACAGGACATGAAGGACCCTTTTGCAATGATAATGGATGTGTAATGAGAATGTGCTGGTGTAATTAGGATATCATTAGACTTGAGTTGTATAAGTGTAGCTCACATTCTTTGTCAAGGAATGATTAATAGATGAAAGGCATACCAGACAAACAATAAGTTAACAGTTACAAACTATCCAGACAGATTAAGTGATATCACATTACTTGTAGATGATTGATAAATGAAAAGAAGACCAGATCAATAATGCTTTGGCAATCAAAATCATCCAAATCACAGTGATTTCAGGATGGACTTTGAGAAATGATGTGTACCTTTTTATACAATGTTTTTATTTTGCTAGAAAAGAGGAAAATGTGAAATGTGAACAAAAATTAGCATGGCAGCATTGGTAAATTCATCTGAAAAACAGACTACATTATGGAAATTGGAGCAGTGTCATGGTGAACAGGCAGAAATCATCAAAATGATTTTAAGTGCTGGATACAGTAAGAAAAAATTGGCCTCTGGCTGGAATACTGTTGATGTAGAGATACGGAAATATATCAACTTGGCATCAACGCAGAACGCAATCACAACTTAGGAAGACAAAGTTGACTAAAGTTAGGTCTGAAAAATATGGTTGAAAATGGATGTTGAATAAATCTCAAAACACATACAGTTGAAATTTTGAACGGGTCTGGAAAGAAGCGTGCAGAAAACGGTCGGCGAGTATATATACTATGAGATATGTACTTTAGCAAATTGAAAGGAAACTCGGAGATGAGACACAAACAACAACCTCTACTGTAGCCAGAGGATCTCCCAATCATTGGATTAAGTTTATGACGATAGCGTTGCCTGTCCTTGTGTTGAAATCCTCAAAGGTAACGAAAAGGATGACTTTTTGGATTGGTGGCACTAAGAAAAATTCGCAAATTGAAGTTAGCGCATGCTCATCTCTTTGGTGTTTGGGCCTCAGACTGAACTAGGAAAGACCATATACGCACTGCTTTATGACCTTTTCGGCCCATACCAGCCAATGTCATTCAAGTGTCGCGTATGGTATGGTATAGAAGAGCAGTCCGAACTATTTACTGACTCTTCCTTCAGTTTGATGGGTGCCATATGAAACTGAGCGACTGGTAGGCCAGATAAATCTGAAATTTCACTATTTTCAATCATATTCATGTCGGCGAATCTTCTTGGCGGCGATCTCCCTGAGGACATAGGGGGTGAGGGGTGGCGTTTGTGATGAACGGAAGGCGAAGCTCCAATTCCGCCAAAATCTTGATTTTTTCGCTTAAAAGAGACACGCGACGGTCTTATCGCAACAAACTGAGCTGTATCTCGAAGTTGAGCGTGGGCTTTTCGACGATGGCGCAAGAAAGCTATGCACGACAGCACAACACCAACAAACGCTACACCAAGAATGACACCAACAGCGACGAAGAAGTTATGGCGCTGCTCTTGTGAATGAGAAATTGGCATGGGCGCTTTTGTCTTTAACACACGCTCGACCGATGAAGTAATGCTAGGATTCGTTATTGGCGAGCTGTCCGGGACAAACGGTTCTGCGAACGAAGGCGTTGAGGTGAGATGAACTAGAGGGACATCCGTTGGGAGCACCGATGTGATTGAAGGGCTTTGCATTGCGGTCGGGTAAGTCGATGTCGTGTCATACAGAGGGCGCGATTGTACATGGGTGGCAGCTGGTGGACTTGGTGTTCGGTCTTCCGAGTTGTGCAGGGAGGTTATCTTGATACTGTTCTGAAAGGTAGACATCGCCGCTTGTTCGCTTTTTTTTAACGAGTGTTTCTACTCCGAACTCGAATTGAGAAGACTTTGATATATTGATGAAGGTATGTCGATTATCTGAGGTTTTTTGATTGAAATTGATGTCGTCGTGTTGAACAAGACAAGTGGAAAGGTAAGGGCAGTGAAATAACAATGTGAATCCTGAGCCTCATATTTACCCAAGCAAGGCATCCAGCGAGGAAGACACTGACTGGTCGAGAGAGGTTGGCCCGGTGTGCTGGTCGACTACCGCCGCACTACAGGCCAAGTAGTGAGCATCCTTGGCACGCCACAGTCGCGCATAAAGCTGTACTTGACGTATAGCAATATCATGATGACTAGACCGGGCCCAATGCTTGTTAGTTTGAATCCTTTGATAAAAACGCCCCAGTTCGTTGTGAGGACTCTGTTTGGGGAAGCGAATGAAAATATCAAAGTCGAAACTATTTCCCAGATTAAACCTTCATGATGAGAGACGTGATTCACTGGTTGTCTGACTCCTTGATACGAACTTGACTCATCTTACAGGAACATTTATATTTGCTACTCGGCAAACTTGATGGTGGAGCCCACCTGAGTTTGGATAGCTTTGGATAGACCCGACGAAGTTCAGTCCTGAATCTTACTACCACGCTGATTCCGTAAATCTCAGGGACCTATTGGACAATGTCGGTGGTGGTACATGTTCGCGCATCGGTTTAAAACATCTTACTGTACCATGCAGCCACATTTCCAAGGCACGACATAGTCGCTGCGAACTTGTTCAAACTGCGAATTCAGCGAAAACTAATCGGCAGTCGATCACACAGTCAGCCGCTTGCGTGATATGCCAAGTCTATACAAAGTAAAGGGTTTGACTGGTATCATGATGGGTACAACAGCAGACACGCAGCAGTAGGTATAGTCCAGGCAAAAGACAATCCTTTCAACAATAATGATCTTGAATGCCAGGTTGTGTGCTATCAAACGTCCATTGTACTCATTTATTTTATTCAGGCAAAGGCTAGTTTTGGTTAATTATTCTTCTGCCAATTTACCCTGCAACCTGAGCAATTCCCTGGCTTCTCTGGCCGGCCTGCCAATGTTGGGTGGCTGTATAGCAAAGTTTGCGAAGTCTCAGGGGTCAGATTGCTCCCACAGGTTACGATGTCAAAGTTTCCTCCGGTGACAAAAGAAAGAAAAAGTAAATTGAAGCTGTTGCGCACCTGTGTTCCTGCAGCGATGGCTAGAATACGAAATGTGATTTTTTCATCAAGACCCAATTGCCGAATCGCGTCAGTGGCTACATCAACCAAATCGCGCAAGCACATGATTGCTAGTGACGTCGTTGGGTCGGCAAACAGGTACCTGTTGATTTTGTGCTTCAGAAATGAGACGAAGCAATACATGAAACTTGTCGAAGGACTTACGGGGTTAGAGAGTGTATCCCAGCCGACTTCGTTTGAGCAATCGCCGCGACTAAACGGGCCACAGCGCTGGCAAAGGAATCAACATGTCGCGGTGTTTGCAAACACTCTTCAGCGAAGGATACCAATGAGGTCATCATGCCATCACTGATGTTGGCTCCTCCGTTTGTGGTTACGGCCGCCAGAGCAGACACCATCGACTCGCGAACCTCTCCGTCTTCAGTACTCTTGACAGTGCCCAACAATTCTGTCACCAAGGGATCCACGCGCGGCTGATGTTTCATCAAGAGACCCAGGGCTATCACTGCCGTATTGCGGACTGTACCTGAACTGATATCAGACGCGCATTTGACAAATGTTCGCTGAAGTTGAGGAAAAAAGGGTTTGGCAAATTGCGGGATCCGCTGCAAAAGCTTCGCCGAAGTTTGGAGAATTGCTGATTTTACGGGTGCAGGAAAACGATCTCCGACCTATAGAGTGTGATCATGTGTCAAACCAGGTGAGCTGGTGGGAAAGATTCAAGAAACACCGACAATTCGAATGAGAGGACCAGTTATCTGGGTAACATAGGGCTTGATATACTCTTGTGAGGTTCGCTCAATAACATCCCCGAACCCCAAAGCAGCCTGTTCACGCTGTTCTGCGGTACCAGCTAACAGTCCTTGAAGGAGGATAGGCATGAACACTTTAAGTCCGGCAGGACGGCACAGACTGTGTCAAGTTACGAGTCAGTGGAGCGTATTGTAAGAATCAATAGGAGAATGGTGGTATATTTTTGCTTACCCGGGTAAGTCTTGGCCGGGTATCCCAGTGCCCTCAAGTGTTCGTCGCAGAGGAACCACCAGAGAATCAAGCGAAGTCTTGGGAATCGTCTTGACCATCTCGTCCATTGCTACCCAGGCCGTGTCTACTACCTGGGGGACAGGATCTTCAAATAGAGAGACGAGCTGCCGAATCCAGAGGACGTGATATTCTGAAAGATCGCACGTGTTGGACGAACAAAAGATCGCAAACGTGTCGCAACCGTCCACACGTTTGGCAGGCAGCGGGGATTTTGCAAGCTCGAGCAGATGCATCATCAATGTATTCAAAGCGTCTAGTTCCGACGTGCTATCGAATATAGTCCGCAATGAAGTATCCAGGGCGTTACGTATATCCTCGTCCGTTTCGATAAGCCATGAGGATCTTATACTGGCCACAATCGAACACAAGTACCGATTGACCGCGCTTCCGGAAACCGAAACAAGACTAGCTAACGCTCGAGCATTAAAGGCTGTGATGGGCGCTTTGGTGAGCACTGGAAGTAGTCGAGGTAATATGCTAGCAGCTCTGACTCGCATAAGCTCTTTCAGCGCAGCCAGAGCAGCTTCTGAAGCATCGCCTGATTGGCGCAGAGCACTGAGTAATGTGGGTAGTGTCTCTTCCACTGCGCGACTACCGACGCGTTGCTGAAGCGAATCAAACGCGAGAGCGGCCGTTGATCTAACACTTGCGTCGCGGTCAACTAAAGCCATCCTGACAATGGCAATCAGGGATCCTTCGTGATCCTCCAGCTGAGTCTGGGAGATACTCGAGATGACATCAATGATGGCCAAGCTCACGCCCTGGCGAGTGCGTACGTCGTCAGAAAGCATGGCCTTTTGCAGTATATTTGTGATTGTGCTCAAAACGTTGTCGCCGAGTTTTTTCACTAATTCACCCAAGGTGCGGGCAGCAGTCTGGAAGTGCAGCGACATTAGCATTGACACACAGATTTTAGATACAGCCATGGATAGAATGTGACTTACCTCGCGCTGGTCTTCTCCAGTGCTTGCTAGAGTGCGGATAAGGGTTTGCACTGGATGAAAAGAATATCAGAAGAACTAGCCCAGTAAGAAGGCGAAAAACATGGCCACCAAGAATTGTGAATGTGACTTACTAAGAACGGGCATGATATCCCGGACAGTTTTAGGGGTATTCTATAACGGGGCAGGATGAGTAGCATCAGTATCAAAATCTTGATTGATAGAGCTGCGAATGATTACGGGGAAAAGCTCACTTGGACCAATGCTTTCCAAATGTGAACGGAAGTCGACCGAACAATGCCAGATGGATCTTGTCGAATGATGTAAATGGCCGCGAGGACGCGATCCCGTCGTTCCTTGCCCAAGCTGTCCACTAGAGCCACGCGTGAAGTCTCGGCGGTTGGCAGCACAGCCTCATCGTCTTCCGCAGTATCATCGATATCTGCCTTGGCAGTGATGCCGGAGACGCGGAACAGTAGGTCGCCCATAAGTTGTATTGAGCTGCGGCAAGGAGCCCGCATCAGCATCCTGGAAACTTCGAGCCAACCCGATAACGATATGGCACGCACCTTTGACGAAATCGCCACTGTTCATTAAAGAGCCCCTGCTCAAGCTCCGGCAACAACAATTCGACGGCTCTAGCGCTATGATTGGTGATTATCATCCTACCTGCCCGCATCGATGCATCTCGTACGTAATCTGACTCATCCGCCAATCCATTCAGGACTGGCTGGATGATACGGCCGAGGTACGGGGAGAATCGATCGCCATAGGTAGCGGGCAAAAAAATCAGAAGAGAAATAAACCCTTCTCGGACATAAGCCCTAGGACTGCTCGTGTTCTTGATGATGTCCGGCAAAAGATCGTCTAATTTCTCCGTCCCTAGACCCGACATGATTTCACTGAGTCCTTGAGCGGCGCCTTGTTGATCAACACCGCTGGCGTCAGCACACAGTGTCTCAAATAGCGAAGGCACCAGCTCCGGGAAGCTTTCTTCCCCTAACCGCTCTACCAGACTCCCAAGTGCCTTGGCGGCTGTCGCCCTGGCTTCTGGAACTATGGGACGATTTAATCGTGTCAGCCGCCTATAAGACCTTGACCGAAATCCAGTGAAACATCTCAAACCCACCAGGATCGACCAATACTTGCCAAACTTTGGGCATGAGCTGGGGCAAGTAAGGCGAGAGATCCTTGGCCTCAGCTAGAGTCGCCAAATTTCCAACGATTTGCGTAGCTTTGCGTTTGATGTCCGCGCTGCGCTCTCGTAGACCTCGTTCAATGATTGGCACCACGAGTGCAAGGGAAGACGTATCAATATAATGGACAAAAGCAGTACCCAGAAGTCCTTCAAGGGCTCGGGCTGTCTTCCGTGCCGGATCGACCAACGCTGCAAGAAGGACGTCTTGCATCGCGGATATTTCGGGGTTGGAAACCACGTCCCCAAACTTCTTTAGACTAGTGTTTGCAGCTGCGCGCACTTGAGCATGCGTATCAGTGAGTACTTCCGTAAGGCGTGGTATGATGGTTGGAAGGGACATTGAGAGTTGCTTCGGTGCGAGATATGCCATCGCACCCATCCTGATCAAACGACCGATTGTAAAAGGCTCGATGTCAAAACCCAAGAGCCATCTGAGAGGGATTCTTAGCCAGATTCAAGGCTTACAGTTCGATGGCCCCTTTTTTGGTCCGCCACTGCTTATCATCAAGACCTTCTAAGAGAGCCGGCAAGATCAACTTCACTGCGTGACCAGATAGTCCCTTCATGATCACTCTGGCGGTATCTTGGATCGCCTCTCGCACATCAGCGGAGCCGTCGCCGAATGCAGTCAAAAGTACCGACGTAGCCTGAATCAAGTAAGGTTCAAACAATCGGCCAAGTGAACTAGCTAGGATCTCGAAGGCAAACAACGCTCCCTGTCGGCCGCGTGTGTTTTTCTTGTCTTCTAGAGCGTCTCGCAAGCTATCGATGATCGAGAAGTCTTTCAAAGACGTGATACCGCGACCTTTGATTGCGCCCGCTAATCCGTAAGCAGCACCACGCCGTTCGGCATACTTTGAACCACTGAGGGTGTCTTGCAATAAGCGCTGGATGAGAATAGGAATGCGCTCGCGTTGGAGTCGAATAAGAGGCGGCATGCAATCCGACACCGCACTCTGAACTACTTCCGACGGTGTCTTCAATGCATCGACCAATCGTTCCACGACGACCGCCAGACGGACGTCCGTAGCGTTAAGGTGGCGGGCTAATCTCCCGAACAACAGAACGGCTGATTCTGTTACGTAATCTGCTGCGTCAGATCCCGTGGTACCCCTCGAGAGAACCTCTTCAAAGGTGGCGATGAGTTTTTCCAAATGATCTGCTCCGTGAAGATCGATGGCTGCGTTTCCAGCCTGCAGGATCAAATGGCTGGTTCAGGTAACAGGTAACAGGTAAATCAAGCATTTAAAAGTCGAAGATACGAAACTCACAGCAAGCATCTTTGTACGGACCGCCTGGTTTCGATCTCCCAAGCTCTGTTCGACCACAAGAAAGTCAAAAAGTGGTAGGATATCTTGCTTGCACCATAGCGGTGCCATCGCACATAAGGCGTCTGCTTGAGCAGCTCGGGCAGGCCAAGGATCTTCTCTGTCGAGAGATTCGGGTATGATCATTCCAAATTGATCGTATTCTGGGACCAACTCTCTCGCCTGGTAGGAAGTCAAGATCCAAATGAGTACACCGATGAGTTCGAAAGTAGCCCAATCACTCACCAAAAATTGATATCGAACAGATATTGCTTGTAACACTTCCTGCGACAAACTTGAATGATCACTGACGGCAGAAGCGATAGCTTTGGCGGCGGCATTTCTGATTGGAAGAGCTCTATGTTCTGGCTCGCCCGCGGAAGGACGTAAAACTCAGAGTCGAGGGGCTTGTGATTTGATGAAAGTACTCACCCAACAAGACTAGCAAGGACTTCAGGCAGTTTTCATGTGTAGCGAGGCCGTTCTCGGCCCACAGATTTGAAGCGAGACTCGCATTTCGTTCATCGTCATCGTGACACGCTACGAATAATTCCGCCGACCATTCGTTATCTGTCAGATCGAGTGGCTAGTTTAAAAGACCGTACATTTGGATCAATCGTAAGTGCGAGAGATAGCTCTAGCAAAGGAGAAACTATAAGTTATATACGAGCTTGCAACGCTTACCTGAGCCGCTTGTAAGGCAGCGTATCTAGCCTGCGCTTCGGTAGAAAGGAAGCCTTCGAGTAATGTCTGTATATCTTGATCGGAGGCATCTGGTGATATTGCCACCCCAACACCGATGAGAGCGGTAGTTGCTGGCTTGATCAACTGCGGAAATCCGCCGATCACAGCTAGACAATTTCGCATGATTGTGGACCGGAGATCATGAAGTTTGCATGCTGTTTATTGCGAAAACCAATGAGTGGCCATATAGGATACCGGATTTACGTCGAAGGCAATGTGCCTGACCTTCTGAGCCCGAAAAAACCATTATGTCAACTACTAGGGCAATCTGCTCTAGCCCGTCTTCGATGTTGGTAGAAGTCACACCAATGCCTTTACATCGTATGACTTGGCTCAGAAGCGGGGTGAAGTACGAGAAGTTCGTTGCATCAAGAGCTTGCTGTTCAGCCAGAGATCGCAATTTGTAAAGCACGCGGGTAACAAGCTCTGCACAGGGATTTCGCGTGAGTGATGGAAAAAGTCACGGTACGATCCAAATTGACATACCGCACAAGGGTTCAGCGGTCAGCTCTGTAGACAGACCCTGGGCATTCATACCACGCAAAATTGCCATGGTCAGAGGCTCTCGAATACTACCGAGCCTCGCAATACATAGTTGTCCGAGAGCCTATATCCAATGGATAGTGTAAACGTGCGAGTCGGTCTCAAATCCATTTGAATTACAAAAGGCTTACCCTGAATGCTGACAACGCATCTGAACCAATCAGCTCCGCTGCGTCTGTATGCATGACAGCCAGGATCCTCTCTACAAGGGAAGCTGTGTAGTCGACCAAGGTGGGTGCTGCCCCTTCACGGGCTTCGATGAAGCTGTGGATCAACCTGAACCCATGTTTGAGATTGTTTAAGCTTAGTCGGACCTTTTCTCGCGTCTCCGCCTCTTTTATAAGCTGATTCTCTACTAAAGCTTTCTCGACTTTACTGAGGACCTTGGTACCACCCGCTTTCTTCTGTTCGATACTTGCACGTAACTCCTGCTCCCACGCCTCAATTGATGTGTCTTTAGAATTCTTGGGTTGAGAGCCCGCATTCTTTTGCGATGAGAGAACTTGGTGACGAGTGAAGTGTTAACATCTTCCGGGCAGGAAATACGGGAGGTTGACTTAGGACTTACCATCGACAAAAGTCAGACCCACTGGCGTTTTCCACACGCCGCTCTCAAATGTTTCAATGTAAGAAACGGCCTGTGGATCCAATCTTTCCATGATTTCGGTGACGTACACGGGCACGGCGATTTCTGGTACCACGAGGCACATACTGGATATAGCCCGGTAGGCACCCTCATTGAGACGGGTGCCGTGAAATGAAGCGTCTGAAAGAACTGCCGTTATCATATTATGAAGGGCTTCAAAGTTTGAAGCGATGATCGACTTTGGATCAAGACCAGTGCAATGGACAAGGTCAATCCATAGGAAAGCTGTGGAATCTGTTGGAAATACCAGTAGCCAATGATGGATGGGTCAGATGCAAATGGGGTCACTGGCCGGGATAAGTGACGTGAAATGACCTACTAAACACCGCGTGGTGAAACACAACAAAGCATTCGCACAAGAGCTCAGCTCGTAGAGCCTCGTCCCAATCTTTGGTAATTTTGAACAGATTGGAAATCACGTGTCGCATTCTTGACCACTTGAGAGTGTTTTCTGATTCGTTGGAGGTGCCTGTCTATAAGGATCCATCGTAGGATTAGTTTGGCGAAAACCAAACGTCACGTGTAAATGAGACGCACTGTGAGAAGCTGCGACTTCAGCCCATCGATCAGGAACATCAACACGCATTTGGGTTCCGACCTGAACCAATTACATATCAACATAGAAGCAAACTCCCGAGCGGGATGATATGGTGACTCGGTACATAGAAATAGAGTGGTCTGGGCAAATAAGACTCTGGAAATGCTTTCATCAGTCATTCAATTGTTGTAAGTTTGGTCGATAAACCAAAATACGCGTACCTGAATAGCTGATCTTTTAAAAGCTGCTCTTTGACAGATCCAAAGACAGAATCCAAGGCGCGCCCCAGCCACATGCTTTCGTCCATTGTAAATGTTGACTTGCGGTAGAGTTTCTCCATGTACAGGAAGTTGGGCTTAGGGGGACCCGCGGTGAGCGTAGTGAAAGCCGGGTTCGACTTGCGCATAGCTTGGATGACGAATACATCCCGCAGCGGATGTGTATATGCGAGAGAGATGGCCACGTATCCCTCTAAGGGACCGGCCACAGACGTGAGAGGATTCACAGATGCGTTTTTCAAGTTTACCTCGAAAACCTTAGCAAACGGTGGAGCCAGGCGTTCGGCAACTGATGACTTCACGCCGCTGGTCGACACAATTTTGGTGGCTTCATTATTGGAAGTCCATAGCGCAAGTCCAATAGCATTGCAGATCGCTCTTCGGATCAGCGGCTTGGAATCCTGCATCGCTTTTGTAATAACCTGTACAGAATGGACGTCAAGACCCTCCTCAGTTAACAGTAGGAAAGAGAGATGTTGTTTGATAGCAAGGGTGAGTCCAGTCAAAGCATCTTCGTTGGTTTCTTTCAATAACAGATCACAGCATATTGACAACAACTTGTGGGAGCAATCTCCAGGGGTCAAACCTGCTACGATGTTCAGTAAGGCAGCGCGGTGTTCAGGGCTAGAGATCTTTCCTGTCTTGAGCGGAAAACTGACTTCCTCGGCGATCACAGGTACCTGGTCTGCGGGAAGATCCTTGAACACCGTCTCGAAAAATGACATTGCTGCGGTCCTTGTTTCCAGCTTCGTGCTCTTACTGGCAGACAAGATGGCTGGTAGAAATCGCAAACGATCATGTGTCGACAATTTGTGCGGAGACATATCGAGAAATGCAGACAAGGCGGGCATGGCTATTTCGGGCGATCGGAGCATCATCTTATGGGCACTTGCCGAGACCCGGTCTAAATAATCTGTGGGAGTCAATGCTGTTTGGAAAAAGTCTGCGAATGCGGTTGTCGTCCAGGGTGGAAGGACGTTCCGAGAGCACAGCACGTGAGAAATCCACCACTGGAGAACCCTATCCTAGAAAAACGAGGAAGAAAGTAATGATCAATGTGTGGTTTCTAACATGGTCAAATTGATACTAGACTTACTTTGAACGATGATATATAGCCCATGCCGACCCCATCAGCACCACCTTTCTGTTTTTCCTTTCCAATCCTTAACCTCAAAGAAACGTCAATCACAAGTCCAAGAAGACTCGCATTGGTGCTAGGTGATGACTCCTGGGTCAAGGTATCCAAGATTGGTGGTATTTTCTCGTAGTTCTGGTGACAAATGCAGTTGTTCGATCAGTCAGAGGAACCGAAAGAGCCACTGTATCAGAATTGTCTCACATTCCGGATGATTCGCCTAGTGACTACGACTGCTGACTTTTGATAGGCGGTTCGAGTGGTACATTCATGCATACTATTCAATAATTGACCCAATGCGTTAAGCAACGCCTTCATATCCTTCATTTGCTCTGTATCATATTCCTTTCCCGACAAGCATAACATGCCGAGAAGGTGACATGACCAAATCAACATAGCCAAGCGGGTGCTGCCCGCCCCTGCGGAAACACCCTGTGGATTTGCACACAACTTATCGGATTCGTGTGAAATCCACTTGATGATGGTCGACAACAGCTTTGATTTGGGCCCATCTGCCTCTTCGTCCGAGTGTTGGTCACTTCGATGGATGAGTGCGTGTAGTACATTCAGAGCTGCATTTCGTGATGAAGAGTCTTCATATCTCGGGATCGTCTGAAATAACAGTTTGATCAAATCCGACTTCTGGCCAGGTGACGGTGTGCTTGTACTCGTAACAAGCCGCATCAGCTCCTCCTTCAAAAATGGGACGCGAAGTGAAATTTTCGGAGTGATGATTTTTCCTCTGCTCTCTTGAAGATTGTCCCATCTGAGCTCGCTTTCAGTCCCATCGAGTTCGTCTGAGTCTGAACCTGGTTGGCCAGGTGCTGTGGAAGCAACCCACGTTCGCACTTCGTTCATTGGTGCCATTTGATCCGATGATCGAGTGCGTGAATTAGGAGGGCGCTTGGAAGAGACAACGATCGGTGGTGGACTTGAATACTTCCTCAACCTCGCACCCGATCGAAGCATATGCTTCGAGACCCATCACGTGACCAATCCAGTGGCAGGATTTTACACTCAGACTGGTATGTAATTACACCACGGGGCGATTTCTGAGCGACAGACGCATGCCAGGAGGCCGCCAGTCACCACATAGATTTCACTTGTAATTCAGGTGAATTACATGTGGTGAGCTGCTGTGTGGAGACCACAGTACACCCCGGGAGCGTTTCCAGGTCAGGTTCACGTCGGAAAAATATTGCGGGGAGGATTTACGGTGGGTTGACGTACATAAAAATCAGGCACTCCCAGCGCAACCAAGCCTCACGCAGCCGTTACAGAGGCAAATGCGTGCGCCTCTAGCTTAGAATTAGGTGGGGAGCGCGTGGTGATAAATCACAGGGCCTCACCATCTCAGTAAAGGATGTGGGTGTCACCCACCGCCAGCAAAAATTACTCGGACAAGGCTGTCCGAGGTGTTCTCGGACAGTGAAGTCCGAGTTGATCT
>MU167553.1:10521-25957 GCA_015951145.1 Cronartium quercuum f. sp. fusiforme G11
CACACCGCCAGCAAAAATTACTCGGACAAGGCTGTCCGAGGTGTTCTCGGACAGTGAAGTCCGAGTTGATCTCGGACCGTGGTTGACCGAGATTTTCTCATCTCGGTGTGCTCGGACTACCGCTGACCGAGATGAGAAAATCTCGGTCAACCACAGTCCGAGATCAACTCGGACTTAACTGTCCGAGAACACCTCGGACAGCCTTGTCCGAGTAATTTTTGCTGGCGGTGCCATGGTACTTCTCAAGTACTCAGGGGCTGACACTGCCCCCCTAGTATTCTTAGATATAGGAATCCAAGGACTCCTCTGAAAGATCCTGACTTGGATACCTTTGTCCAAGTTTTCAATCCAAGATATTTTTGATTGCTGACATTAGGGGTTTCAAGTTTGGCTTGTTTAACAAGACACTAGTTGCTATACACTCAAAAATCAACATCTTATGCTGCTTTTTTTTTCAAACTTGAAACCCCCTATTACCCTTTTATGGAGGTTCCATAGGAATCCTTATGTAAGGATTCCTTAGAGCCCTTCCTCAAAACAAATAGTAAGGGAAGTGCACAGTTTTCTTGGACCATTAGAGCCAAGGAGATCTTGCATAAACTTTGTGGAATCAAAACCATTTCATGTTGTTATCCTAAAATTTGTTGACTGCAAAAAAAAAAAAAAACAGACTTTTGTAAAATCTATGAACAAGTTTTTGGCCAGGGATTCCTATGCAAAGTGTCCTTGGATCAGATAATCCTAGGGGATCATGCTGGTGGTGCTATTGGTGGAAGAACTTTGTGCAACTCAATTTGAGTAACAACCATCAAGTACCTGATTAGTGAGTTATGAAGCTACTTCCAGACATGATAGGGCATGTGATTGTGGGTGTGTTTCTTTATACAAATTGTCATGATTTTTTTTTTTTTTGAGATCTTCAAATGGTGATGGCAGACAAGAGTGATGAGAGGTTAGTGACAGGTTTGTGAAGTGAGTTCAAGATGTGTGAACTGGTTGTGAAATACGTGAATGTGAGTGTCTCCTTTGGCTCGATCGAAATTTCTTGATTGTTCTGATTTTGTATTATTGTAAATACTCGACCTCAAAAGTATCTCAAATGGCACAGTCACAACCATCTAACTCAACTTCAAATCAATCAAGAACACCCATTCGTAGAGTATCTTACTTAATACCATTATTATCAAATAATACAACTATAACTACACCAACACTTCAAATCCCACCACCAGGTTTAGCAAGAAATCCGACTAGAATTTCAAACCCAAGACCATTAATTATACCAATCGAATCAAAGATACCAATCATCAACCAGAATCAACTCATTAAACAAGACAATTTATTACCACGTCATTCACTCGGTATTAACGCATTCGCTATCGATTTATCTACTCATATACAAGATAGAGAAGGACCACAAGGTATACTATATACTGGTGCAAAAGACGGTCTAATAGCTGCTTGGGAATTAGGACTGCCTACTAAACTCAGGGCGAATCAATTTATAAATCATGATGTCATTTATGAGAACCAATATGAAATTGATCATGATCAGCTCTCAAAGGTTTGTTCCTGCTGTCTCTTCACCTATCAAAGGGAGAGTGACTTACATCTATTGATTGAGCTCATAGATTAAAATACCTCAAACGACCCTAAGACAATGCGTACAAAGTCATACAGATTGGTGTAACGATATATTACTATGTAATCATAATCAAACTCGTACGTTCTTACTGTCTTCACTTTATCAATCTACAAAATTGACTTAGGTTGTTTGCAATACTCCAGTCATCTCAGCTTCATCTGATCGTACACTTAAGGCATGGTCACCACATTCACCTGAACAATCATGTTCACCAACTACTATAGGATCGCATAATGATTATGTTAAATGTTTAGCATATAGTAGATTATCAGGTTGGGTAGCATCAGGAGGATTAGATCGAAAAATCAAATTATGGGATTTAAAGGAAGGAAGAGATCATTCAATAGGTTTACTCATTTCTATTTTTCTCGTCATATATAATTTCAACATACTGAGTTTGGGTTTTTTTCTTCTTCTTCAATTAAATCAGCTGAAGAAAGTTTAGAATCATCAATTTATTCATTAGCTACCATATCAGAAGGCACAATACTTGCAGCTGGATCACCATCAAAAGCTATAAAGATATATGATCCAAGATCATCTATGATAGAACAATTTAAATTAGTAGGTCATACGGATAATGTAAGATCGATTCTAATTTCAAATGATGGTACTCAACTTTTATCAGGTTCAAGTGATTCAAGTATCAAATTATGGGATTTAAGATTACAACGTTGTTTACAAACTTTTACTCATCATTCTTCTCCTGTTTGGTCTATCTCCAGTCTACATCCACGTTTAGAAATCTTTCATTCAGGTGACAGAGCTGGTTATGTTTGTAAAGTAGATCTTGAAACACAAGGAATCGAAGGAGAGTGTGTAGTATTATGTAAAGTTGATAGTGATGATGAACAAGTGAATATTTTTGAAACCATGGGGAATGAGAACGTGGTAAGGATCGTTAGTGTTGATGATACATTTGTTTGGACTGCTTCGGGTTCTTCTAGCGTCAAGAGATGGAAAGACGTACCTACACGTGCACAAAGGAGGAAGACGCACTTGAAGTTAAATGAATCAACTGAATCTCAACCTACGACGACCAAAGTTGTAGAACCATCAAATTCTCGTACATCCCCTTCTACACCTGCTCCTAGACCTCGTCAAATTATTGAAGAAATCTATCCACAACCTAAAATAACAGAAGATAGTATCGATGGTCTTCCACTTGACTCACTTGTCCCTCTCATCTCACCCAATAATCCTATCGGTCCTCCTCCACTAGTCTCTTATTCGCACCACGACTCTCATCAACCTCTAGAATCTACTCTCAGTCTTTCTCGATACCCAACGCTCACTACTACCGAAGATCATTCTAGACCTACATTCAGTCAACGGCACTCGAGCACCTCTCCTGAACCCATTAAAACAAATCAAAACCAAGCTTGGCAACTTTTTAGATTAAGAGATAGTTCAGCAGATGCTATTCCATTGCGAGAAGCACCAGATAGCATAATTGAAGGAAGAGCAGGTTTGATCAAATGTGAACTCTTAAATGACCGTCGACATGTTATCAGCATCGATACAATCGGTACATTAGCACTTTGGGATATCGTTTCATGCGTCTGTAAAGGAATTTTTACTACTGAAGGTTTAAGAGCTTCTACAGCTTCTACAATTTCATCAGAAAGTTCAGGTTCAGATCCGTCTCCCAAAGCTTTAGTAGCAAGTGATTTAGTAGCTCTAGTAAAAGACAGAATCGAAGGAAACGCATCTGTATCAAATTGGTGTACAGTTGAAACTCAAACTGGGCTTCTAACTGTACATTTAGATGAACAAAAAGTTTTTGATGCAGAAGTTTATGCTGATGAATCAGGACTAGAAATTGAAGATTTAAAAGATGATAGTAGGATTTGTTTAGGTAAATGGGTTCTTAGGAATCTTTTTGATGGATTTGTGGCTTATCAACAGGCAAGGAGGCTTGAAGATGTACCGGCACAGTATAGGCCTAGATCTAGCTCTGAACCTTTTGTTGGTGCTGCCATTAACGTTCAACAACAACAACAACAACCGCCAAGGACACCTGGGATGACTATCAGTCTTGCTAGAGCTGCGGCTACAGCTACGCTACCTCCTGCGATTCCGGATCAATCACATCGATCGAGAGCTGGAATGCGTCCACAAACTGAAGCATTCGAGGCTGGTTTACCTATGCTTGCAGAAACGGACGAGCAAAACCTTTTCAAGGCATCGAACCCTAATAGCTCTCAAAGCTCACTGAGCCCACAGCTTAATACGAATGAGGATCCACCAGCTGGTACATCATCATCATCAACTACGATCTTAGGAAGACTGAGAGCTTTGAGTCGAAATCACTCAAAGTTAAATCGACGACCAGAACTTCCATTACACCCACCACCTCTTCCTCGAGCTCAATCTCATCATGTTACATCTTCTACAACCTCTAACAACGATGAATTACAACGAAAGCAACGATATCAAGCAACTCTCTTACAATCAATCTTATCACGTCCATTCACCCCGTGTCCACCTACAGAGGCACCTAAACTAGATATCCCATTGTCTACCGCTATACTGATCTCTGAAGAATCAGATAGCTCAGGTGCTTGGGAAGTTACTTATCGCGGACTCGTGAGCACTACTGAAGAAGACGCTGTTGCTTTAGAAGCTGTAGCTCCAGGCTGGTTACTCGAATTTTTATATGGTAATAGAACGATTGGTAAAGAAGGAGCCAAAGTTACTTTCGTACTCTTACCTATGGTTGAAGAAGAAGAAGAAAAAGATAGATTAAAAGAACTTCCTAATGGGTAAGCATCATTCACCTATTTTTGTTTCAACAAGTCAATATTACTGATAAAAAATTATTGAAGAAATGCGAGATTAACAGCATCCAAGGTTCTAAGAATTAGGAAAGTTTTTATATATGTTACACAAAAACTTGAAATTCAAATGAATCAAAATCAAAAATCAGAAGAAATTATAGAATTGTTTTGTAATGGTACATCTTTAGATTGGAATATGAGCTTAGGTGCTGTTAAACAATTTATTTGGAGGAAAGGTGGTGATGTTGAAATCTTGTATAGATGGAGGAGAAAAGAGATAGAGATGGGAGCAAAAGAGGGAATGTTGTATTTTTAATTGTTCAAACTTTATGAAAGCCAATATAGAAAGGTAAAATGAAACAAAAAATAACCACATTCAATCCTCCTCCCCCCCCTCCACAAGTAGTAAAAGAATGAAGAGATGAGTGAGAAATTCAACACTGATTGTTTCTTACAAGCAGCCAACTGGAGGGCTATATGTACTAGACAGCTACAGATAGTGAGAGTTACATGCCAGATTGGGTGTGAGCTCTAATAAAACAATGAAAAGGAAGATTGGCATGGACAACATGGAGATGTGAAGTGAAGTCAAAAAGGGAAATACAAATGAAGATATTCTCCAGAGCAAACATACCAACAGGTTTGACTCCCTCTACAGTAGGGAGGGATTAAGTCCAAGGTCACCCTCTTCAAACTCACTCCCTTGCTCCCTCCAGTGTGTATAGTAGAGGGAAGGGAGGGGATTGATCTGACCCTGCACACTAGAAGTAGCAAGGAACAATCTTGTTTTCTTCTCAAGCCCTTTGATCCACAGTATGAGGGAGAGAATTTAACTCTCCCTTCACATACTTGAGGGGGAAGGGTATTGAGAAGATTGATCTCAATTCCTACCCCCTGTAGAGGGATTTGGCTTGCTCCCTTTCCCCCTTCCCATACAACCTCTCTCTAGATTAGGGAGAATGTGATCCTCAATCCCTCCTTCTTGGAGGCAGGGGATTGAGTTCCTTCTTCTATGTACTAGCAGGGACACCTGAAACTTACTTGCATCACATCAAGGGATGTGACTCAACATATCATGGCTGGATGCAATGTCATTGGCCATTTTCCAAGCCTTGAGAATTTGACCTATTGCATTGCATTTGGGCAGGCCATGCTGAGTAGCATGCCCAGATATGATGCAAATATGTTGGTGGTGGGAGGGATCAAGATCAATCCCTTTCTCTCTATAGTATGTAGAGGTAAGGAAGAGGATTGATGTAACCCCCTTTTGACATAATGAAAGAAAAGAGGGAGCAAGGAATTGTGATGATTGATCTAAATTCCTCCCTTCCACCTACATACTGGAGGGAGGGACTCAATTCTCTCCCCCTACAGTAGGGTAGCATTGGGCTTGATCTGTTGCCCTCCTCCTCTACATTCTTCTTCTACAGTAAAGAGGACAAAATTCTTGAACCTTCCCTCCTTTAGTATGTAGAGGGCAAGGAATAATTTAACAATCCTGCTACATTATGTTCAAGGGAGAGGATTGATCCATCTCCCCCTCTTAGTATGTAGAGAGAAGGAGGGGTGAAGTCCCACTTTCTACTATAGTATACTAAAGAGAGGGAATCAAGTCCTTCCCTCCAGTATGTAGATGGTAGGGGAAATCAAGTTTGATCCTTTGTGGCCTCTAGTGTATAGAGTGAGGGTTAAATCAAACCCTTCTCTTTAGAATAGGGAAGGATGGGGGGCTCAAGGGGATTGAGTCCCATCATCAAGTATACAGATGGTATGGGGGTTTTAAATGAATGCCTTGCTGCCTCTGGTTTGTAGTAGGAGGGTTAAATGTCAGTATATTTTTTTAGCTGTCAAGGACTTCTCCTGCTAACTCTAAACTCAGTGCTTTCTCCTCTAGGGAACAAGTGCTTGTGTGTGACCACTTGAGCTTGCATGTTTGGAATAAGCCAAGTATGGCTTGAGGAGGGAATGAGCCCTGTAGGCTTGAGGGATGTGTTTTCTATTTCTGGAATAAGCCAAAAGGTTTGAGCACATTCTTTTTCATCTTTGGGCTTGAACTGTGCTGTATTCTCAAATACTGCCATCCAGGTTGAGACCCCTTAATTATGAAGCACTATCCATGCTCAAATTCCTCTTTTTCCTTACCAAAATAGAGGAATCTGTAAGTGCCCCTCTACTCTCAACCCAGTTCCATACAGTCTCACTTATGCATCAATCTCTTTTATCTCAGAATCAAATTTTCTTATCTTTTATCTATCACTTAACTTGGTCCCTGCTGCCACTGGCACAGGTTTGTCTCCTTACCTTTGAAACTATGTAGTACTCAAGCTTGCATGCCTTTTGAGCACATCAGTACTGACCTGATAACCCCAGGTCCACTTTTGCTCCTTTTCTCTCATTAACATGATCCCCTCCCTCTACAGTAGGGCTTGAGGAATTGACTGACAGTGAGGATGAGAAGAAAACAGTGGAGTATATCCAAGACTCTCTAAGCATATTGAATCCATCTCTTCAACTCCTGCACTCTAGTACTCAGAGGGAGAAGGGTAAATAGAATTCTCTCCTTATTGTAGAGGTAGGGACTCTCTAAACTACTGGTAGAGGGAGGGGGATCCAGGCCTCTGCCAATACCATAGATTTCAGGAGACAGGGTGATCCAGAAGTCTATTTGACTGGAATCTGGAAGACCACATGCCTCCTGAGGATAAAAATATGTAACATGTCAGGTATTGACTTACTAAATCACAAGATTATCTAACTAGTAGTAGGATAGATGAGAGAAATGATTCTGAGGGACTCTTCAAACAAAGCAATCTTAGTTGAACAAAGAGAGAGCTAAAAGAACTGAATTTCTTGAGACTGGATGTTAATAGATGATAACTAGGGATAAGTAAGTTAAGGATTGAGTTGATAAAAAAATGTAATGATCCTTCTGAAAGAACATAAGAAAGAGACAGGTATTTCTAGAGAAACTGAGAGCAAGAAAACCAGAGACAAAAGACAATCAGTCATGAGAGAAAACAACTGAATCCATCTGATTACAAATGAGTGAGTAATCCAAGGATTATGTAATGAGAAGAGCAATCCACAAGCAGTACCAATTACCAATGCTGGTATTTATAGAATGAAGGGTTATGACCCCTGGTCTGAGCTCCAGACCTTTTGCCCCCATTCCACCAGATGGGGACAGTTGGTTTTAGATATTGGAAGCACTGTGTGTGACCAATACACATGCACATTCCTAACTGGGGCTCATACCATGAGAGATCTCCTTTCATTCTCTTGACAGACTCATATGGATCAAGGTTTCATTTGATTACATATGTGGGAATGAAATGAAAGGATAGATTAAGAGAAATGAAATCAAACAGAGAAACATATCTTGAACAGTCCACAAAAGCAAGTTCCCAGTTTAAGCATGAATATGCTACAGTATGAGTACTGTTTGTTACAGTACAGTAACTATGTGTAATACAACACTTCTTGTGATTACAAGTGTTTTATTATCACAAAATTGATTATAGTACTGATTACATATGTAATGTAACAGTACTGTATGTAAAAATGTGCAAATTGTTAGCTACAAGATAATCTGGTTTCCTCAGATTATGCCATAGCTGACAGTACAAGCTTGCATAGGTCAGCACTTGCTGACCTGGATCTCCCAAAAATCTGTCTTATTGTTTTGTTTGACAATGAGTCAATCTTTGCAATGAATGTTGTATAACTTCATTGTATCCTCATCCCCTTTAAAACCACAGCCTGGGGCCTTGGTGAGAGATTGAGATGAGAGTGGTGGAAAGGGTGGAGAAATAGGGAAAATGGAGATGGGAATGTTGGAGGATTTTCCTGCCTCTGGTAAATGTCCAGCTACCATGATCATACCCATATAGGTGACTGAACTGGCAGGTGAACACCCACTTTTGATTTCACCAGACAAATTGAATGGACCTCAGCAAACAAACTGCATTCACAGGACATATGCCTTGTAGCTTCTGTGTCCATACATAGTGGTTTATCTGAAGGAAGTGCTGAAAGATGACCTGGTGTTGTCATCCACACAGAGGAATTGTACCCAAAAGCATAGCTTGTTTTGAAGAATACTGCTGGATCAGGTTGATAGTCCAATGACAACACAAGATTGGTGATTGCTTGGGCAAGGAGAAAAATTTCACATGGTTTTAGTTTAGTGGTACTGCTTAACTATTCTATAGGACTTACTAAAACCATAGTAGGTTTATATTTCTACCAATGATGAAAAAACGGTCTTAAAAAAAGAATGTGTGCACACAAAAGTAGTGTCACTTTCCCAATATTCTCCATGGAGAGAGGATTCCAAGGGCTTCTTCTGTAAGAATCACATTGGAAGGTCTGTCTAAAAAATACATCTGAGGGTTTGTTCATCACTTAGACAGAAATGTTTGAGAATTTCCCCTCCCTGGAAACTATCAAAAGTATTTGTTCAAGCCAAACCTGATAGCAGTTCTTGCAAACAAAAACCCACATGGGAACACTTCTGACAGAATTCTGAGATGTTGGGTAACAACATTATTGTAGTAAAATCCCATGAAGAATAGTTTTTTTTGCTTCCATTACAAGGCAAAATAACACCATCTGGTTTCCCAATGCAAATTTGTTTGCTTAAACTGAAAATCCATAGCAGAGGGCAAGGGGATGGAGGCAATTGGTTTTGGCACTTACAGCACTCTTTGCTTGACTCATTGATTCAAAGCACTCCTTGAATAGATAAAATTGGATATGAATCCTCCAAGGGTTTCATCCAACTTCAGTCTACTGCCAAACCTTGGCTTGGCTGAAAGCCTTGGACAGTCTTTGTCTGAGAATTTCTATCCAAGGCTTCCTTGGGTCTCATAATCCAAGGGAAATTTTATGGAAGAGAGGTAGTGAGGATATTCAGGACTTGAATATGTTGGTTGGTTTTTTGGAGGGCCTGGATGCAAATTATATAGCAGTGAAAAGAAGATACTTTCTTTTAGTGAGTGCTCACAGCTGGTGACTATCAAGAACTTTCACTCACAACAAAGCAAAATACACTTTATTTCACCAGGGAAGCACCTACAACCTTCATATGAGCATAAAAGAGGTGTTTGAATTGGGAGTAAAAATTTTTGAAGGTATTCTCAAGCCCAATGTTTAGTTATAAATGGGCTAATTATAAAGCATCTGAGACCCAGAAAATTTTCAGAAATTTTAGCTATAGCTACCAATAAAGTAACCTGACCTTATATGGTTTTTGAAGGAGCTTACACAGCTGGAAAACCCAAAAATCACTCTACATAGTGCAAAAAAACCACTCCTTAAAAAAGGGTTTGATAAAGTCAAAGAACAGAAACAGTATTGAAAACAAATTCATTCAAAGTGTGAACAAGGAACTTTCATGAAAATACTGGGGAATAATAATCATAGGTCAATCCTAATCTGAATTGTTCTCATGCTCACAATTAATAAAACAGATCAATGACACAGCACATCTCATCATTTGTAGATCCTGGCCCTAGGTTGGTAAGATGAGCATGTCACACATTTGTTAAAAGCCTAGGTGAAGTATAAAGAGTCTGCATTGGGGTAGAGTAAAGCTTTCACCTATTCCCATAAAACAAGAATAATCTGATGTTGCAGCTGAAGAAAGGTTTGAGCCCCCCCCTTCCACAATTTTTTCCTCTTTCCACAAGCACAGGCCTACTGGAGAAACAATTTGAGGTAAGATGTATACATGTCAGCCCTGAGGACTGCTCAGTAGCCCCACAGACTGTTCAGATCATGATTGAATATGGTAATCATGAGTAACATATGTATCTGAGAAAATATTACAACACTTTAAACAGGGTGAGTGAAGTGATGGCATGGTGATGAACCTGATAAAGTAGTCAGAGGTGAGTATATGGAACACTCCTCTTGTCTCTCTGAAATATAGCTGACCTGAACAACAAATTAAACAAATTAGGCTATAGAGAGAGAAAGAGAGTAGGAATATGTATATGCACCTATTAGAAGGTACAGCAAAACGAAAGAGAGAAAATGTGAGGTGTGTGTATGTGAGTGTGCTGATCTTAAACTACTGAATACCTACACAACAGGAGATGAGTAGGCTACATAAGTGAGAAATTTTGAGAACATGGTCACCTGATATGAGTTTGAGCAGATACAAGAGGAGAGATGTTAGAAACTTTATGTGGGTCTTGATCTAAGGCTGAGTGACATAGATGTCTCCTTTCAGCAGATGAGGAAAGGAGACAGGTAAGGGTAGAGAAGGTATTTGAGTCAAAGTCGGATGGGGTGATTACAATTGGACCGTACTATTATGTAGAAGCATATCTTGTGTCGATTGGATCTCAACAATTAATCAACTCTCAATTCCCTGAATTGAGAACACTTCATGTTATGATGGAGAAAGGAAGAATTGATAAAAATGGAGGAGTATGTACAATCTTTTTCTCAAGATGGGGAAAGAGATCTGGGTACAGCAATGTCTGGATCATCTATATGTACATTTGTCTATATGGTCTGTGCTCATTTGTACTGGATGGCATGTTCTGTCTTTACCCTTTGGGGTTGTTTCTTTGTGGACCAAAGGTAGTACATTGCCTTTGGCTCCATCCATTCTCAGTAAGGTGGTAGCCCAAAAAAAGCTTCCCCCTGACAATACTATTGTGCAAGATATGTGTTAAAAATTTCTTTCCCTGTATCAACTTTTATTTTTATTTGTATGTTTTTCATTTCTTTCCACTGCTGATTACAGTATTTAATTTTCTCATTTTTTATTATTTCGTTTCTAGCATACAATAACATACAGTCATGTACTCAAGATCACTAATAATTCAAACCCTAATTATCCTTGATCTCTCACACTTTGAAACCTATTGTATTCCATATACCTGACAGACCTTTCCTCTCTGAGACCCTTTTTTTTCTCTTTTACCTTATCAATTGCTTCTTTCTAAAATTGAACAAGGTGAGGGTCTCAAAGAGTGTTGGTATAAAACTAAGATTGAACTGAACATTACTCCAATCCCTGTTTTCTGTCAGGTATGTTTTTATTTGTTGTTTCTTATTTGGTTCTATTTCCTTGTTTTTCCAAATTTATATGTTTTTCATCCGCTATTTTCACTTATGTTTATGCTAATGAAATACCTTATCAATTGCTTCTTTCTAAAATTGATCAAGGTGAGGGTCTCAAAGAGTGTTGGTATAAAACTAAGATTGAACTGAACATTACTTCAATCCGTGTTTTCTGTCAGGTGAGGGTCTCAAAGATTGTTGGTATGAAACCAAGATTGAACTGAACATTACTTCAATCCCTGTTTTCTGTCAATATGTTGAGAATAAAGTATATGTATAAACAAATACTATGATCATAGAGGGAAGACAAGCCAATTGGATTATATGCAACTAGAACAATCTGCGCTCAGAAGAAAAGATGAATCTAGATGAGAACAAAGAATAATAAACAAAATAGATCAAAAGGTCGTCCTAAAACTGCCTTTGATGGCTCACGCGATTTGTTTTTTGGTTGGCCACCCGCAGGGTTTGGCTACCTAAAAGTTTGAATTGGGCCCATTTGAGATAGCTGATACCGATCAAGGTTTGGCTGGAGCACTTCTGATTTACCAGTTCTTTAGGTGACTGACAAACATAAGAAGTCAGTATGAAAGAACTCAGTAGATGCGTTCATACTAAAAGCCACCGCGAAGTTGAAAGGCTTTCTTAATCTTGACCAAAAGCTTCTTAAGTAATTTTGCGAAGGAGGTGTTAATGAGACGATTATATTTTAAAGCGTTCTTAGCTTTCAAGACTATTGAATCAAATACGTCTTCCCCCATGAACTTAGAAAAGTACCTTTGAAGTTGACGATCAAGGATCTCAGCACCGGGTCTACCCGGATACTCTGGTTTAATAACATATTCTATTTTCAAACGTGATACATCTCCTCCAAAGATTAAGTTTATTTATTTTTTTGTTTCTGATGAAGTATAGTGATTCTGAATAGTTTATCCCTTCTTCCGGTGGAATTCCTTGCATAAGCATCAACATTTTTATCAGGTCGCGCAAAGGTGATGGATTGAAAGCTCGTAATTGCTTTTTGTCGATTAAATCTGATATTTCTTCAATGCCTCTTGGGTCTCAGTGATCCTCGCATACTTCCATTCAAAAATCGATTGAAATCCACGAAAAATTTCTTTCTTTTGAAAAGTGTAGAAATATGTAAATGATTAGCAATATCACCTAGAGCAATATTCGGCGATGAATAATCTAAGGCTTCTTCAATCCTATTATGTTCAGAAAAATCTTCCAAAACTTCTACAATTTTTTGTATAACTTCTTGTATCGCTTTTTCCGCTATTGGTTCATCTTCTCCAATCTTTCAATTTTTGCATTCACTTCAAATGGCATCTTTACATTTCGCCAGGCTTGCATGTTTTGCTCGTTCCACCTTGGTTTTTGGTTTCCCATGTAGTATGATAGGTTGAAATGTAGAATCTTTTGATCTGATGTGGATAGAGAAGCAAGATTAGAATTTAAGAACCAGTTCAAGATTCTTTTTCAACTTCTTCCAAATTATCGGGAGTGGTACGAGCAGACTTGAGACTGTTTTGAAATATCTCGAATGATTCTTTGGTAATAGGTTTTACACCTGTTTCAAAAATTCCTAATAACTTTCCAAATTCGGATCAAGTCCGCTGAGAGAATCCATTAACAGTCTCGTCTTGCTTCCATTCAGTCAAGAGATGTTTGATGACCCAATGTGGATCATCATTTACCGATAGTCTTTCTTCAGCTGACCAGGATGCACTCTCCATGATCTTGATATTTCTTTATAATGTTTGTCTACTACTTTCACGCAATACATCGTCCTTAAAGTTTTCTTCGTACCATTGTAATCCACGCTTTTTATTTTTTATTTCATCATTGTCTTCATTCGGTATCGTTTCCTCCTGTAGGTTTGTTGTGGTCTACTCTCTCAATTCAGGATGACGCCAACCAGCAGATTGAATCCCAGAAACATGTGTCCCCTGAATTCCAAGCGCATCTGCTAACCCGAGCATGTACTTTTGGTCAAGGTTATGTGATGACCAATCGCTTGCATACTTTTCAGTGAGTTTTCGTTTGTATTCTTCTCCAGTTCTTAACGGAAGCCAATGAGATCGTTCTTCAAATTCGAAAATAGGCTTGTGGATCCCAAGAACTTCTACTGTGGGTCCCATTCGCTTCGCCAGTGTTGAAATTCTCTTATTGCTTGGGGTGATATATGCGCCTTTCACTACACTGAAAGAGACTTTTCCCCTGGGGGAAAATTTTCTTAAAGAGGGGGACAAAGTTGTTTCAAAAAGGGCACTTTCCACCTGTGGGCTTTAAGTGGGACTGTGAAATGGTACATGACAGCTTGTACATGAGAGTGTATACTGCCATTTCGAAAATAAATGTCCCTCCTGAGAGATTTTTTTTTTTTTCTTTTTTCATTCGGGCAGGTAACGCTCGCACCCGGGGTTGGGCAAGCCCAGAGCACCCTAGGCCCTTGCCCCGGGCTTTTAAGGCATCGGTCCTGAAGCCCTGGCCCCTAGGGGCGCCCCGGGCAGCCCCAGAGGGCCTCCACCTAAAGGAAGCTGACTCTTCGGGATTTTGGTCATGAGGGTGAGGTGAACACGAACAATTTTGATTCGGATTGTTGAAACTAATCTCAGGATCGTTCTTTTTTGAAACGATTCTTACATTTTTTTTTCTTTTGAAGCTCAGGCTCAAAATGTATAAATATTTTTGACAACAATCGTTTCAATCAGACCGTTTTTGAATAACAGCAATCTTACAATAACGGATAACAACAAAAATGGAAAGGCAGGCTTTGAAAGTTTATTGAGAGATCAAATACCAGAAGAATCAAAACAATTGAGCCAGGATTTAAGACACACCTGTGCTGCAATGGTGCCAGCTTTGAGAGACCCTTGGAGATTGTCACAGATCCAACCGCCAGCTGAGAAAGCGCACTCACTGGGAACACTGGTGGCAGGAACGGCAAGGATGGCCCGAGAAGCAATGGCAAGAGTAGGGAATTGAGTGGCATTAAGTCACCACCAATCAAGTATATGGGTATTTCTATACGCAATTGGGGCAGTAAGGTATGAATTCACCTCATCCTGAATGTTGAAAGGGTCCGTGGCAGCCCTAGTCAATGCCCAGGGATTGCTTTCGGAGGTGCCTTCACTTCCTGGTTGGTCTGGATGGTGAAGCTGAAAAGGGTTGTCCCCGCATAGCCACTTGCATTCGGAACTGAGAAGGTTGTGTGCTTCAGTTTTGGTGATGAGATTGGGGCATATGTTGTCTATCTTTCGGCGTGGATCCAGCATAACAGCGCACAGATACACAGGCTTGCGTAGTGTGGCATCACGGTAGAGGAGCAATTTGTCCATCATAGGTTGAATTGCAATTTTGATTGCCGGATGTGTATCAAGCTGATCGTATGCCTAAACCAAATGTTAAAAATCTCTTATCAGCATATGAGCAGTTGAATCACCGCCAGCAAAAATTACTCGGACAAGGCTGTCCGAGAACACCTCGGACAGCCTTGTCCGAGTAATTTTTGCTGGCGGTGAATGCTCTCCATGAATAAGAAAAAAAAAAAAAATCGAAAATGTACCTTGGTCAAGCCTGCAATCATCATTTCATATGCTGGAGTAGCGTTGTGAAAGGTGTTGTCTGATCCGTATAGTTTTGAGGTGAAGACTGAAAAAGGTTTGAGAAAGTTGTGGAATTGAGACAGACCTTCCCACTCTTGCAGTGTAAACTTGAGATGTTGGAGGTCCGGATCTGTAGAGCACATCACATCAAGGACAGGTTTCATTTCCAGAACCTGTACAATACAGTCATCTAGGGAGTTCCAGCAAGTGTCACAGTCAGTCCAAAGTGTGAGGAATTTCTTGAGGATTAACAGGTTGGTGTTTCATATATCGGCTGTGAACTGAGGTGCAGTGTTATACTTTTTGCCAAGTCCACATACTTT
>MU167556.1:0-12212 GCA_015951145.1 Cronartium quercuum f. sp. fusiforme G11
CCTAACCCTAACCCTAACCCTAACCCTAACCCTAACCCTAACCCCTAACCCTAACCCTAACCCTAACCCTAACCCCTAACCCCTAACCCCTAACCCTAACCCTATGGTAGGATTAGGTGTGATGGAATTACTATCAGTATCTAATGCTCTGACACCATATTGCAGTGTAATTCCATCGCACCTAATCCTACTGACACTGCATCACATATCTTGGGGTGATAGAACATCAGATAGGCCCATCTGATACAAATATCTTGGCAGTGCATGAGGCTTGTTTTCACAGGGAGGGCATCAAATTTATGTGTGTCAGCCCACAGTAAATCCTGCCTGCAATACATTTGTGATGTGAGCCAGACCTGAAACAGCTTCACCACCAGCATATTTGCATTGCATGTAGTCATGCTATATGACATAGCATGTCTAGATGCAATGCAATAGGCCAATCCCCCAAGGCCTTGGAACTTGGTCTATAGCATTCACCGCCAGCAAAAATTACTTGGACAAGGCTGTCTGAGTAATTTTTGCTGGCAGTGATTGCATGGAGAACTGCTATGTCACCTAGCATGTCTCCATGTGATGCAAATATGCTGGAAGTGCTTCAGTGGTGCAAGTATACTTAATTTTGGCTTAAGCTAGGCCAGAAATTAACTGGATTCCCAACTTGTGTCAGGGTTGGGGATCTAGTTCAAAAATGGATTGTAGAACAAACCAGATCCCTGACTTTTGAAATCAATTTCCCTATAGGGGAATTGATATATGTTTGTAGTGACCTTGAACCACAACCTCAAATTCACCACTATTAGCAAAACCCACCCCTACAGGACCCTGAGCTTTGACATTTTTGACCAACAAGTAACCAATCACTATGACTGCTTGACTGTTCAAAACTGTAGGAGCATCCAGAGTGGTGAGCCATCAAATCTGGACCTCTATTACTGAATTCCAAATTTTAGCGGTCCACCCAATGTTTGGGGTACAGGTGTGCCCCCTTCATTTTTCAAACAAAAAGGTGTGCCTGGGTTGTGCCACACCCACCATATGAGCCTGGGCTAACAAATTTATTGCCATGGGTCAACTTTATTAGTTAGGTACTGTCATTACTTTAATCACACATGGTGTGATAAAGGTTGTGATTCAATCATGTTGTACGCATTTTGGTGCTACTCAAGATGTTTTTGATATTTATATTGGGTGTGGCTCTTAACACTGAGCATTGAGGTGTAATTTTACCTTTTTAAATACTTTAATATTTAATAGAGAGTTTTGCAGCTGATAATACTCTGGGTGAGTACCCATATGCAATAGGCCTTCATGGAGCTGGGCTACTATGAAAAGAAACTGTGATGAGATGCAAATGAAACTGCCAAGAAATTACCCTCTCCCATTGGGAATGACCTTCACAGGCATGTTTGTTTCTATAAATACTTACCTCTCTATGTCCCTCTTATCATCATTTTTTGCAATATCAATCAATTCCAGGTCACATCCACCCCTTCCTAGCCACGAAGTGCTTGTGTGTGTAATTAACAAGAAATGACTTGAATACCAAGGGGTACACAGCCATTCTGCTCAGATCACCATGATCAATCAATAGGTTAGCTCGAAGCTGGTCAGGGCACCATATCAAGTTAGGCGAAAAGAGTTTCTCTCTGGGTATATGCTGGCGGTTGGTTAGCATGTACACTGGGATGGAACAGCTGTCCCCAGAGATTGTGCAGTGCTCAAACGCTTCTTCCACTTAAACTAAACACCGGTTGCAAAACTGCCCTTATATACAATATGGTTTTCAGACCACACACCCCTCCGATGGTGTAATTTACTAATTATGAATTTCATTCTAATCTTAACTTACAAAAACTCAAAAGATTAATTAATCACTTCCTCCACATAAGATTATACCACAACCTTTTACAATGATGGTACCAACACAAGCAACAACAATGAATGAAGTCTATATGCTAAAAAGAAAAGAATAAGTCACAAAAACAATGATCTAGTAAAATTTGCGATGAAAGAATGAAAGACAACAATAATGATGAAATCCTGATTGGTTAGGCAAGGAATACTCTACAATGAACATATTTTCCAAAAAAAAAAAAAAAAAAACAAAGGAAAGCTATCTAATTATCAGACGATTCTTCACTATCGGTAATTGTATCAGGTTGTTGTACAACAGGTCTATCCAAACAAGAACCAGAAGCAACAGATTGATGACGTACTCCAAGATCCTCAATCCCACTTCCTTCATCAATTTGAACAGGTTCTAATAAAGCATCAGAATCTTTAATAGAAGTAGATCTAGAATGAGTAATAAGTCGAGTCCAGAGCATTCTATCTTGTCTTAAACTTTCTTCTCTTTCTAAATCTGAAACGTCATCAAATAACTTTCTTACAGAACTTGATGAATCTTGTTCTATATCTGAACCTGAGAATGTACTGGTATCAATTGGTGGATTTAATTCATTTAAATTACTTTCGATTATAGGTATTTGATCATTATTATTATCAGGTAAAGGTGCAGTCGGTTTAACATCTCGTGTGTCTGCACGACCTTGAAAGATTTGACGTTCAAGTCTTAATCGATTTTCAATCATATGAAGCTAAATCATCCTCAAGAAAACATCAAACCTCTTTCGATCAAAAATCAAATCAAAAAAAAAAAAAAACTAACCTTAGGCCAAGTGACCCTTTTTCCAACATCAATCATTCTACCTAATTCTTCACGACTAGGATCTGATAAAATTCTAATCCAATCTCTAAATCTACTTTTAGGCCAAATTGTAACTGAACCTTCAAATTTTTGTAAAAATACTGCTGACCAACTTTGACCACCTGATTCAGGTAAAAGTTCTAAATCACGTATTACCTGAAATGAAACAAACCAAACAAAAAAAATTAATGATATGAATATAAGAGTTGTGTAAGAAAAAAAGAAATATCTATATATAAGAAGAGGTTTACTCTAAAGTTTTTAGTTAATTCAATTTTTAATAGTTGCTCTAATGCGCTTAATAAAAATCCACCTCTCCAACCTTTTCCACTTCTGTGTACAACAGGTGTGCCAGGTGCACCACGTGGCTGAAAGAAGAATATATGAATATGAGGATTAACTTGAGATACAATCGAAAAACTAGTATTAAAATACTATCCAAACCAAAAAAAAAGAAAAAGAAAAGCATTTCTCAGTCCGATTATAATTATGAAACGAAGAAAAATGCGATACTAACGAGATGCAAACTTTCAAGTGGTACGTCAACTCTCAAACTTCCATCTTTATGTTTCCCTTGGAATTGCCAAGGTCTTACATTTCCATCTTTAGTTTTCTCTAATAATACAACTGGATTTAGCACACCAGGTACAGCTGCTGAAGCTAAGACAGCACTAAAGATGACACAATTAGGAGCGGTAATAAAGTTTAAAAGTTTAGTAGGCGAGTGAATGTCATACTATATATATAGGAATCAAGTTATTAATCAGTTGATATAAGTTGCTCTGTTGGATAACGAATAAGAGTTTGATGTAAACTGACGGGAATGACTGAGATATTTAATATTCTTCCAGTACGTTCAAATGCTTCTAAAAATGTCATCGATCCCATCGTAAAAAAGCTCAACTGAGATAAGGAAAAAACGAGAAAGATTTCAATTTTTTTTTTTTTTGATCCGGTATTTTAAAATTTCATTGGCCGATCTGAGTATCAAAAGTTTTTTTTTTTTTACCTTCTTAGCCCAAGTCACTGTATCATACTGAGCACCAGTACGCAATAGTCTAGGAACCCAAGACTATCAAAAGAAGAACAAGAAAATCAATCAACATAATAAGCTTGAGGAAATAATTTAAGATACTTCACCGTAATTGGTTCAGAGCAAGCTGTAATCATATCTGCTAACTCAGGTACAACCATCCTATCTAATTCTTCTTCAGTATGAGTACAAAGAAAAGCAGCAACTAACGAAAAAAAAAATCCCCCGACATACGTGAAATCAGCAAACCGATCAGAAAAAAAATAGCAAAAAGAACGAACTTAAAGCTCCAGCTGAAGTTCCAGTGACGACTCTAGGAATGAGTCTAACATCTAACATAGCTCTAATAACCCCAAAATGATCTACAATTAAGAAAAAAAAAAAGCTTATCAACAATTGATAAAACCTTTATTCAAGAAAAAAGAGAGAGAAAAAAGAAAAATGACTAACAATAACCGAAGCTAGCACCACCACTAAGACAAAGAGCTGAAGTTCCAAAATTTTTAAAAGCTCTTCTAAAGAAAGCAGATTTATCGATTGGTGATAATTTGTTAGTTTCTCTTAAATAAATTATACATCTTTCGACTAAACAGCGAAACAAAACAAAGATATATTTGTCAGAAAATAATAAGATTAAAAAAGAGTGATAGAATTGATATAATATACCTTCATCAATATAAATTTCAACCAATGTTTTCGTCCCTTCAATATCAAAACAAAACATCCAATATAAGTTTCTATTTTTTTGGTTCTTTTGGTATTTTAATAGGTTCATGATTAGATTGAATTGTTATTTTTTTTCATACCAAAGTGAGTTTCAGAATAAAGTCTAGAACTTTCAATACCAGCGAAATTACTCCTTAAACAGACTTCAAGGACAGATCTAATCCCATCAGCATCATCAATTTCTCTCAAATGTTTAAGACTATTAATTACTCTTCTAACCAATGGTGCATCGTAATAAGCATTAGATGAACTACGTTTCCATCGATCATATCCCTATTAAATAAAGATAGAAGGTTAAAGGGGAAAGGAGAATAATATATATATTGAAGATTTAATTACTTAACTAAATATTGATCTAATGCTAATGCAGCTGATTTCCATTCATCATATGTACGTGCAGAACTAAGTCCATTCCTAAATGTACGTTGAGGACCTCTCCCTAAATTGAAAATGATCAATGAATAAACCTGAGATCTAAAAACTCCAACTTCAATTCCTTTTTTTTTTTTTTTTTTTTTTTTTTCAAACTTACATTCAGCCATCCATTCAACAAAGTTAACAATTTGTCTGACTAGAACATAAGCCACGAATTCAATAACAAAAGCGCAACAAATAATAGCCTAATGTATATCAAAAAGAAATTAAATCGATTTCAACTTTACTGATATATATATGTATAAGAGTAAATGGAAAATAACTTAACAAGTAAAGGCCAACGAGATACATGATAAGCCCAACCTTCTCTAACAATATCACGACTACGTTTTGGAATTCTTTTAGAATTCAATGATTGATTTGAATTTGATTGATGATTTGAAGTGGTGGTATGTTGAACTAAGGTAGCAAATTCAGATAGAGCACTATAAACAAGATGAGATAGGAGTTCAGTTTTTTATAAAAAAAAAAAGATTAATGATAGAGTTCTTTCTAATAATGATGAATCAAAACTAACGCTATATGTTCAACTTTATTATTAGATGATGACTCATCTGAATTATCAGGATCATGAGCAAGTGCAGATTTAAATGTTTCGATATCTTCATCTTTATACCACCTATTAATTTGAATTGATTGATTAAAATATGATTTATGTATGAATTGATTGATTTGTTATGAATATGATTTTTGATTTTTTTCTTTTTTTTTTTTTAACTTACTTCATACCGAATTCAGGCTGATACCAAGTTTGATTTCCATTTGGTGGTGATCTATTAGGGTCAGCTGGTTGATATGGACCATAACTTTTATTTTGATGATGATAATTGTTGAATTGATTTAATGAAGTTGACATGATGAAGTTGAAAGTTCAAGTTGATAATGAAGTGTGATTGTCTATAGTGAGATGAGGTGATTAAAGTTACTCTAAATTAGTGATTATGTAATCTGGTGACTTAATTAAATCCTAACTAGTTTCAACCAATCATCCACCATACATGAATAACCATGTGGTATCAACTGTCAACACCTTCGATAAACCCCTTGCAGTGATTATGAGGATTGATCGAACGACTGACTGACTAGACTGATCGATTGACCGTAGAAATAGAAATACTGCGATAGGATAGTTGTAGTTGTTGTGTAGACCATACCCGATATAGGGACATAGGGGAACATCTGAGGTACCGGTATAGGTAAATACGTGTAGTTTTTTTTGGGTCTGGGGATCCATTGGATCTGGTCGCTGGTTCAAATCCAGCCCTGATCAGATATTCTGGACTAGAACAAAATAGTGATGTATATTAGCAACAACGGTGAGTGAGTGAGGTTTGATTAGGAATCATACCTAATTAATCACTCAGTTTGATAGGGTCAAGTCAACAACACACCCATCAATCGACTAAACCATACCATACCATACTGTATACTACCATAATACCACATCGCGTAGATCATCAATCATCTCAACCGACAGCTACATATACATAACATCACTTCCAAGCTTACCACTGGTACAGTTACGCTCGTCAAAGCCCCGATACATAGGTAGCTACTTCGAACCGGTACCGTACTAGTCAGAACGCGCTCAATTTAAGTTCAAGAACAAACAAGTCATCACTAATTCTTTCAACTACTACTACCACCATCATCATCACCTACATTATAAACAAACTTATCATTCTAAAACAAGATGATGAATCGAACCATTCCAGCTCAATTACCTATCCATAATCGTTTAAGATCAAAAACACCAGGACCAAATAAATCAATAACGACATCAAAAATATCTCATACTACTGGTTTAAAACATCGTACCATTAATATATATTCAGACGAAAACTCAAATCAAATCATAGGTAAATTCATCATCAATCCTTATTTCATTTTTCAACTTGAATATTCTAATGTTGCTTTTATTTCATTTTTGATTTCAAAAAAATAGAACCTCAACGATTATTTAAAGATGTAATTGATACCACTAATACAACAAATCATAAATCCATCAAAAATAAATTACTAACAGATAAAACGAATACTATAAAAAAAGTTAAAACCATATCACATTCAGATCAAGTAATAAAAAAATCAGATGCATTACAACAACAACCTCAAACACCTAATCAAAATCATTCACCAATCACAAAAACTTTATATCGTACACCTATCACATCTAAAAGAGCTAGTAGACCACCCATCTTAACCTCACCAGATGATGAAAATCAATTAGATTTAGATGAAGATGAAGATAACTCTTATATCAGTTTAAAATTAGATTCAAATCATTGGTCTGAAATCGAATATGGTCCACCAACAGCTTGTGAATTCTTTCTATTTTAATCAAGAAAATTCATCGTTGTACTGACTTTTTTGATGTTTTTTGTTTTATTATAATTATAATTGTTTTAGGTTGGGAAGCAGGTGAACAGATTGAAAAAATAGATTGGACGGATATAACTAATTTACTAAAATGTCCAACCATAATGAATAATACTTTCTCAAATACAGAAATGATAATGATAGATTCAACTGAAGATATCTTATTAGAAGATGGAAATAAAAATCAATGGACATTTGAACCTATTCAATCATTCCCAAATCATAGTCAGTCTTAAAACATTCCATCATTTTCTTGGGAAGAAATAAACTAATGAAAAACTTTCTTGGTGTTTTTTTTTTTTCTTCTAGTAATTGAAATTGATGATTCATTCGATAATTTATCTTCAAATCAAATTTCAACCATTAAATCAACAAATAGTAAGTCTACATAAAGATCTCCACCCCCCCAGAAAAGACATAACAGCTTATATGATTTTTTTGAATAGCATCAATTAGATCTAAAACAAAATCATCAACTTCATCTCGTTCAACAATCTTATTAAAATCAACTTTCATTCCACCTTCTTCAAAAAAATCCTCTTCTACTTTTATATCTTCAAAACTTCCATCTTGGGCAAAAACTTACAATCAATTAATTGACGATTTAAATTCAAAAGATATAGAAGAAAAATTAGACGAATTATTAATGTCAGATAATGATGATCATACTAAATCATTTGTTAATCAATTTTATTTCTCAATTTGATTTATCCCTTTTTTTTTCTCTCTTGTTGTCTTTTTCTTTGTTTTTCTGTTTCAATTTTTTTACTTGAAATCAAGAATATAAACTCTCCTTGTAAGAAAAAAACAAAACTCAATATCTGTCATTATTCTATGTCTGTACATATCTACATCTCTGCCTTTTTTTTTCTTGATATTTTTTCTTCTTCTTGAGTTTCTCTTTGGAAATTTGCTTATTTAGTGGATTTTTTGTCATCTTGTTTTTTGTTCTGTGATGTGATATGTTGACAGGTATTTTCTTGTGTGGACTAAGAAGAAATATGGTTCCGCAATCAAATGTTTTAGTATGTTCCATTTTTTTCGAAGAATGATTCTTTTTCAACCCTTAGTAAATAAATGGTTATATTTGAACGATTTCAAAAAGCTTGAGTGAAAAGAAGACTGTAATGGTCTGAGGAGACTTATATATAGCCTTGTAAGTCTTCTGTGTGTATTCACAAGAAGCCCTGCAAAGAGACACCACAGCCAAAATTTATTATAGGATGTAGTCAGGACTAAATTGTGAGATAGGGTTTCGATTTAGTTTCTCTAGACCCATATTTAAGGTATAAAACATTCCTGATGATGAGAAGAGGAAATAGGTTCAAGGATTATAATAGTATATAAGAACTTAATTTGGGAAAACAAAAAACAAAAAAAGGAGGGGAATGAGATATATTCACAATTTTAGCACTCATTATCAGAATTACAATTACATCTACTGTAATTCAACTCTGAACTATATGTATTTATTTTCATCATATAGGCATTCCAAATTATTCACTATGGGCCAGAGCTATGCATGTCTTAAACCGGAAGAAAATCGTGAGCTTTGCAGGGCTCCAATACGTGCAGTGAATATTCATAATCAAGGAATCTTCTGATTTGACCGATCAGATAAATCTTTCAAAGCTAATTCTGCTTACTTCAGCAATGATGTATGTGTTTTTTGATAGGAGGGTTTCCAATTACTCAAGCAATGTGACAAGTGAAAGACATCACAAGTCTTACTGGTATGGGAAATTGGAATTCGAGCACATCCCTGTATACTATCTCAACATTTGATGATCTCTATTGAGTTTAGCCTTGTCCATTGAACAGTAATATAAAGATGCAATGATCTATAAAAAGCTTGTATGAATTTCAAAGATGCTGGGACACTCTATTCTATTCATTACATATCAAAACAAGATGTTGAACTTGTTAGTGGTTATGAAGTTCTATATGCGGGCCGTGTAAAAATTGTGTGTTGAAAAGACTCGTCATCAGATCAGCTGATGATCCTCATAGTAGTCTCAAATGCAGCAAAAGTTGCCCCGTTAACCAACGGTGACCTACCAAAATGTCAAAATGTCAAAAAATAAAAAAAATTAGTACCGATCCGCAATTCAGCAAGCAAATGTCCACTTTACCTTAGTAATGTTGGTGCTAATCCTTTCGTAAACCCTCTAACGCCTTCGGCCTTCCATACTTTTTTCACACAATCTGATACACCATGATATTTTCGCTCTAGGGGTTGTGACGGCAAACCATCGGTTTGAATGCGGGTCTTGATTTGATCTGAGTACCAAAAAATAGTTCATGTGACGAAGTGATCAATCCAACAAACAAGATAAGCTCTCGGTAAGAAAATGGGATTAATCACCTAAGGGATAACTGCTCAGCCACATAGAGTACCCTGCACCAGCCCTGATAACCAAAGATAAATGTTGGTTCCAAAGATTGCAAATCATACCATTTTTGTCAGGAATGTATGTAGACCACAAGATGGTAAGCTTACGACGGGTTTGGAACCCAAGACATACCCATACAGCATAGCCCAACCAGTACCAAGTTCGTTACGCGAGCAATTATTTCGATTCATGTGCCACTGCACTAGCCACTCATACCCGAGAAAATACTGTGAGCGCAAGATGGTCAAACGACGTAGGTCAATGCATTATAGTGAAGGTTGTCTTTCTAAGAACGTGAAACGAACCATTCCATAGCCGTGAAACTCGCTTAGTCAAGTACAAGATCGCAGAATATGAATAAATATCAATCAACCGATTGTATTGTATCACTCGCGTCATAAGATTTTGGATTAGACCAACTTACCGCAGTAGAGTCGCATTTTGACCTTGGTACCATCCCTTGATACCGTCAGATTTGTAAATTTGTTTCAAGGCATCAATTGGGCCAACAAACTGATGCCGGATACCAGGAGATGCCGTTTGTAAGCGAATCCTGATATGTTCGACCGGACCTTGAGTTTCGTTTCAAATCTATTATTAGTAGTCTCTTGAAGTGATCAAATAAAAGAAGCTGACCTGATACCACAGAGTTGGCTATACCAGCTCCCCCACCAGAAAGATAGAGTTGTCCTATCGTCAGTTGCTCTGAACTACCGTTCGAAAGATTTTGTCGCCTAAATGTAAGAAAAAGATGTGTTTTTTGTTTTGTTCACAAAAACTGTTACAGTAAACGTGATGTACAATTTTTAAAGCGGAAGTATTGGGATGACCAGAAATTTAACGAACCTAAACGAGCGCTTAAATGCCTCTAAACAAACAAATTGTAGTGAGACGCAAGCACCGATGCCCATCAAGGGCAAAGCTGTCCCTAAACTTCTCTCGCCTCAAATCGTCATGAGTTGACCTTTATACGAGGAAAAGATAGCGACACGGGTAATTTTTGGACAACCTTTATAGAAGCTCGCAGGTCCTTCCTCCCTTACGATACGTATAGCTGCATCAGACATGCCTTTGTATGCATCACTACTCTGTAATCGGACCTATTTTATCAAATTTGAAGCGTTTGAGTATATATTTTGGATCCTGTTCTCTGCGGTAAGAGAATTCAACTGACTTTCACAATGTCAAAAGGCTGTCCAACCAGAACCTGTGTAATTCCTCCTACGGTTCCTGCCAACAAGTCCTTGAAAACTTGATTTTTTTCTTGAGCATCGTTGGCCATCGTCAGTGATTTCGGCTCGCTCGTTGGCGGTAGAACGAAGGCCGTTTACAAACGAGGTTCGAAAAAATTGTGGAGAAACGAATCATCACAATATAAAGTTTTTTTACGTCTTCCCGGTCCGGTCGGGCAGTGTTCGTGGTCTGGTCGGAGGAAGCTCCGACCCGGACTGCACGGGTCTGAAAGTGTTGAAAGTTGAAACTCTTCTCCAATCAACTTCCAATCCTCACTCCTTTACTGATTGGATGTGCCATCAGCCTTCCAAATTTGCGCATTGAAAAAAGCCCAAAGAAGACCATGATATTTTTAGTAATCAAACCAGGCTTAACTAACTCAAACCTATTCTTTAGCAACATACAGCAGAAACTGAGACCTACCAGGTCTCTGAAAACCCCTGCTTGGTCAAGGTCCTTTTTGCTATCCCATTCCATGCCAGCCATTTCTGTTTGGTAAAAAATGGGGTAAAACTCAAGTTTGACCTGACACCTTTCTTTTTCTTTTCTTTTTTAATTCATATTGAGTCTTACTATTTACAATGTTGGATATCAACAACAAAAACACTCAGATTGCCTAATATCTGTCCAGAGCCCATTTACTTTTTGTCTTTCAAGTACTTCATTTTTTTCCCAGAAAATTTGCAAACAGTGTTCTTATTCATCAGTATTTGAGAGATCTTGACTAAAATTGTACTTGTAAACTTTAACTTTTACTATCATTCCTTTAAGGTCTTCAGAGGTAACCTAAAGTAACCCATGAATTTTAGGTGTGCTCATGTGCATCTAGACTGAATGCTCGCATGTAGATACAACCCATAAGTAACCCCCTGGGGGCAGTTGTTTTATAAAGGTTAGCAGTAGTGTGAGGCATGTTTCATGCAAGACCAATGTCAGGCACTTTTCTGTGTCCCTTGGATAGATGTTTCATAAAATTCTACTCCTCACTTCCAACAGTATTCACAGGACCCAATTGCTCCTCTCTGGCCTCCCAGAGCTGTGAGGGGTAGACTGCTTTTAGGTCTACCTCAACACTATCATTGAGGAAGAGTGGTTGAGAAATTAGTCTGTGAGGGAAGAAACCCACACAGACTACAGTTATATGACCTCTTGAAAGAGGGTTTGGGGCACTGCCAAGATATTTGTATCGGATGGGCCTATCCAATGTTCTATCACCCTGAGATATGCGATGCAGTGTCAGTAGGATTAGGTGCGATGGAATTACACTGCAATATGGTGTCAGAGCATTAGATACCAATAGTAA